>CAJQZJ010000275.1:2438143-2454369 GCA_907164525.1 Lophiomys imhausi | reverse complement strand
GTGTGTGTGTGTGTGTGTGTGTGTGTGTGTGTGTGTGTGTGTGTGTGGTTTATATCTGGGTTGTGTGAGTATGTCTGTATGCTTGGTGGTGGTGGTGATGGTGTGTGTGTAGGGGGGATGTATATGTGTGTGCTATGTGTAGTGTGTATGTGGTGTATATCTGGGATGTGTATGTGTGATGTTTTGTGTGTGTGCATGTGTGTGTGTGTGTGTGTGGTTTGTGGAAATGGGAAATGAGTTTATATATTTCTTTTTTAGTGTGTATAAGAGTTAATATGTATGTGATGGTGATACATGAACATAGAGAAAACAGAGGATGCTCTCAGGTGTCATTTCTCAAATACCATCTAAATTTTGTGTTTGAAACAAAGTCTCACACTGGCCTGAAACTCACAAAGTAATCTACACAGGCTGCTCAGTAAGATACAGGGGTTTGCCTGCCCTTCCCCCCTCATCACTGAGATTACAAGCACATACTACTATACCCAGATTTTTTTGAGATACATATTTGTATTGGATAAACTGTCTCCTCTGTCCCTTCTTTGTTTTCTGTTTATTATTGCTATTGCTATTACTGAATGTAACAAAGGCATTCTCCTGGATCTTTGCTAATTTTTAAAGTGAAGTCAACATGCCTGTAGATCTGACAAGAGGAGTCAAGCCTTAAAGTCACCTCTTTGAAATCTCTCCTAGTCCTTTCCATGTCTCATTAAAAGGTTTGCCTTTTAGTTTTGTTTCTTGGATGGTCTTATGAAACACGCACTTTTGACTCTGCAGATGCTCTCTACTGGAAGCAGTTGTTAGGGAATCACGGACTGTCATAACTTAAAGGCATAACAGAGGGCCTCTTGCTGTACTATCTTCTTGATGAGTATGAGGTGCTCAAGCTGTAAATGAGGGAAGGTGTAGCCAAGCCCTACCAGAAACAGAGGACTGAGCTGGGACTCACAATTTCCCCAGGAGCTCACTTCCTATTCCCATGCCATTCAGTCTCTCACCCTCCCCACTACCAATTGCCCCCCCCCCCATGCCTCAGAAGCTAATAGCTGGGGACTTGAAAAAGGTTATAGCTAGCATATTTATTTTCTCAACCATCATCCATATTTTGTTAAGACATCTTTAATATCCAGAGCACAATGACGAATGCTTCAGGGTTTCAAGATATAATCTCTTGTCTTTACAGGAGTTTGTATACTGCAGTTTTATAGCATTTTATTACAGTCATTTTAGAGATGGACAAGAATGAAGAGTACTAACTTTCAGTTGAAGCACAAGGACCACAAGTTCCCATGATTTCTGAGAAAAGGAAGAGCCACTGTGGGTTTGAGAAATTAGAGAAATCTTCATGGTGTGTTAGGGACAAAAGAGGTTCATGGTATGGTCAAGCTTAGCAATGACAGAAAAGACCTCATGAGGAGAAGAGACAGGTTCTGTGGTAGGAGAGATAAGGCAGAGATGGGAAGATGGAATCAAAGAGCAAGAAAGGGCTAACTCTAATTGGGATTTCCTTTGTGTAGATGGCACATTTTTTCCTCAGTTGCACATTTCAAAGAATGAGTATGACTTAGGAAGTAATAAAAGTTCACGGGAAACACATTGTGTCCTTATCTGGGCAGTTTTTTAGCTATTCAATCTTGGGCCTTTCTCTTAAACTCTGAGTTTCCATTTTCACATCTACTGAAAGAAATAATATCTGATGGCACACATCACATATTATTTTGTGTGGCCACGAGGGCCATATAAAAGTAATATTACAGAGGGTCCTGGGAAGAGTTTACCAGCATACAGATGAAAAAGGGCATTGCTATGTTGGTTTCTTTCCTTTTTTTTCAGTAACTTTGTTCATTCTTTTCCAGTAATCCTGTAAGAGAAATTGCTTGGAATCTTATAATCACAATATCAGGGTTTATTTAACGTGACTAATATTCATTACAGCAATAACAGGAGTCAGGGCTGGTGTAGTGGAAAAAATATGCATGTTGGAGACTGACCAGGGTTTGAGTCTTGGCTCCATTCTGTACTAGCTGTCTGACCTTGGCTCATTGTTCAGTAAGAGTTGGTGGTTTCTCATCTGTTAAAATTGAGTGATAACAGCTAGCCAGTGGCATGTCATAAAACATAAATAAAGTCACTAGTGTGAAACACTTGGTTTTGAGTCTGGTGCATAGTAGGTATTGGAGATGTTGCTCGTCCCATTTATTTCTTGCACACATAGACAACGCTGCCCTCCTATCAGCTTGTTTCACAGAGACTATATTCCTACGGGCTCTTAACAAAGACTGGAGCAAACTGCAGTGTACAAACTGAGAGCATTTACCCAGACTTTCATTCTTCGAATACTTTCTTTTAAGGAATGGCCACAAAACTGGTGTTGTTATGTAAAGACCACATCACTTATATCAGACTTACCAGTTTGTACACTAGCTTATTTGACAATTACTCCAAATGTCTAGCTGTATTAGAAGATGTATTGCCTCACAATCCATTCCATGGAGTGCTGGCAATGCTCATAAAAAGTCACATTCCAGTTTGGTGGAAGTTGCTAGATGTTTTGACCATGATTGCTTTAGTGTTGTAACACAATAAACATGAGCAGGTACAGTGGTGTGCCTGGTCTCATTTTCTCTAATTTAATCTTGAGTTTTCTTGAAGGCTTTCTACTGGGTGAAGTTCACCTTCAGTCAGAGTTTCCACTTGAGAACACTCTATGCCATTTTAGTCATTGAAAGCAGAATACAGGGAAAAGTATAGTTAACAGAGACTATCCAGGGCTCTGAAACATTTCGTGAGCAGGGAACTCAAAGCAGTGAGCTATGTGAAACAGCAAGTTGGGAGACAAAGCACATTTAGAGTGTACTTCCAAAAAAACCATTTAATACAGTTGTAGTTCTGTGGAGTTTCCACCCCTGTGAAATCAATGAGAGGAGTAACTGTCTGCTTCACTGGGTAGCTTAGATGTGATAAAGCACTGTGACATACAGTTCACCTTTTGAGGTAGCACCTGGCATGACATGAGCACTGCACATAACTGTGGTTTTCCAGCTGTTGTTGGGGGTTTTTTCTTCCCTGGGAAATCTTTGGTATCTTCCCTTCATATCTCACAATCACCTGCTTCTCAGTTCTGACACTTCTTGCTAGAATTTCAAGGCTGGAAATAAGAGTCAGATATGTTCAAACCCATCACTGCTACCCTTTGATTTTAGCTGTTATGAGTTCCATAGTTTTTAGACTTTATCTTTAAATTCTAAAAGCCTTATGCATACTGAATGCTAATGTGTATTCCTTTTCTGGAGAAATAAGAAGTAGGCCACAATAAGATTGCACACTTCTAACAAAGAAAAACAGGCATGTCTAGGGCCCACTTCATGGCTCACTGACTATTACGGAGTCAAGGAACTGTAGGCCAGAAAGGTGTCCATCATATTGTTAGTAGCAAACCCTGCAAGCTGCCTCCTGGCCACCAACAGACCAGTACTAAAGAGTTTTCCCAATATGCCTGCATATGAGAGGCTCCTTCACTCACCCCTTTTCTAGATGCAATGTGCATTCCCATCTACAGTTCCTTGGACAGATGGGAACACTGGGTGCCCTTTCAAAAGGCCTCACTGGGAGACCATTGGGAATTTTCCATCCTAACTTTGGCAAATTCAGCACTCTTGTTTCCCTTTCTTGATCCCCCAGTGACACTGACCGCTCATGACAGCCTCAGCACTTGGTCAAATTCCCTTCCAGTTATGAAACACAGCCAGCAAGGCTGTGAGCGAAGGGTGGACCTACAGACAACAGGATATTTCATTTTAGTTGGGGACACTTTCTTAAATTGATTTCAGCTCAGCTTGATCCTTTACATTCACCACTGGGTATTTCCTACCACATTGGAGGGAACCTCCAAACCTCCACTCTCACTTTCTGTAAACATCAAGCCAGTGGACTGAAGTGTAAACAGAGAGAACCTTTCCTTCTAGATTTGTTTGCATAAGTGGCCCAAGCTCCAGTGCTCCTATTCAGGAGAGTCTTCTGTTTCTCTCCTTCATCCTCTGCTTCTCTGTCTTTTTCCTTTTCTGTACTCCAGGTTGCTGTAGTGGTCTAGTGGCAAAACAGCAGGGAGAACACTATCTCCATTTTAAGTTTCTGGTGTTTGTGATTCTAGCCTTTTGTGAGTTCAGGCAGTCAACTGCAGCCCTTAGCCTTGAGCTTGACTTCTGACTGCTGAACGTTTTTCATGGCTGTAGAGGGCAATGGTGACTGTACCACCACAGAAGCAGGAAGCATCTCAGCATCATAGAGAGTGTGGAGGAACTATACAAGGGAAGTCTTTTCCCAAGAGGATCCCTGGTAGAAAAACACAATTTGCCTGTGGTTTGGCCATACACAAAGAAGGAGGAAACTGGATTCTTCCAGTAACACAGTGGCCAGCATGAAGTCAGACACTTCTACACTCTTACTTAAAATCCTTCCTGTGTAAAATCGGAAACTTCAAGGTCTTCTCTTTGCTGGAGCAAGACATTCTCAAATCAGGTTTTGCAATTCTGGTTCCTAGACACCAAGGCTAATTAGAATAGCATAGGGGTGTGGGGGACAAATGAAGGATTTGATGTATTAAAGGCCACAGATAAAGTCACACATGGACACCAATAGAACTAGAGAATAAGAGCCAGTTCCTACTTTCAGAAGATTTCTAAGCTCCTATGTCTAATTAGGTATAGTGGGTTCAACAGTGAAGGAAATTATGCTAGACAACAAGCTGAAAACTCTATTAGTATCCCTTGAGTCCCAATGATGACACCTGGGAAGTGTGTACATGTCATCCATTTCATTTTTCCCCAAGCCCTCAATGTAATATCCTCATTCCAAAAATCAATTTGAATTTAATGTACATTCAAAGAGCTTGACATACAATGTCATTCTTCCAGTATCCTTTTTCATTTTTTCTCCAACCTTGAACTCTTGTCACAAGACCCTGTGAAAACTATCTCTGCTTTAGTACCAGGGGAAAAAAAATCTGGAGAAGTTATTAGGTTTCTTAAAGGTCACCAAGAGAGATCTACATATTCTGTTGTGATTGTATTATTCTAACTTCAAATACATTTGTTATTTGCCTAAGATTATGTGACTCATATGGAACCATGGCCCAGACTAAATTCCAGATGCTGTCTTATTGACAACTAGTAGTGATGATGTAATTCATGATTCATCCTTCCTAAACTTCATGTTCTTCAGCTAGCCTACCCATTTGCTATATGGCAAGCATAGCTAAAACTACAGCCATATTACACAAACTGTGAACAACCTCTTGTACGTAAAACATCATGGGTATTACAACTTGTGAAACACATGTGATTGGTCTTTGTTTAATTGTATTTCAATGAGAAAGACAAACCCTGGGGCCATTAGTAAACTGTGCACATTTCTTCCACTGTGGTCAACTTCACTATTTATCAACAGTGGTTTGAGATCTACATACAGGAAGGAAGTTAGATGGTGGGAAGAGAAAGCTGTGGGTCCTAGATCTCCATGGTTTTGTTGTGAAAGCGACGGTTTAACACAAATTGTCATATTGCTGTAACGGCACCTTTTAAACATAATATTATCCTTTCAAGATATTGTGTTTTCTTGTGTAGCCAGGGCTGCATCAAGCCTTAAGGTCTGCTCTGAAAATTAGTGAACTCTGAGTTCCTTCAGCTATCAAAGGAAATATTGTCTAACATTTAGTAAAGATTAGAAAGAATACTGTTTGTGTATGTATACATGAGTGTTTACCTACTGTGTGTAGTGTTGAGCCATGGGTATACAGCATTGAACAGTACACAAAGCCAAGCATGAACCTAGCATACTGAAATTTCCTTAAAGTTAGCAGTTATGAGGATAAGTGCTATTATGAACAAGAATTGGGTGCTGAGAAAGCACAGGATGGCTTCTAGTCATGGTGAGGATAGGCTTGAGTCTTGAGCTATAAGTCACATTAGTCACCTATGTGTAGCTGAGCATAACCAGGCTTAACACCCGGTTGGTGTTCCTGCACTTGTCTTCTACCCAAGAGTTTAAAGGCCATTTTCTAAAAGCCAAATGATGAAAGTAGCAGCTGTGTAGTTTTGAATAAGATGTATCTATTGGAAGAGCAGAGTCTTCTGTGATAATTCTTACTACTTAGCTACCTTTTATGATATGAAAGATATAATTAATTGCATATATTTCTCCTCTTTGAATGCTTTTTTCTCATGACGATTATAAACCTCCACTTAATTAGATCTCATATTAGAAATAATCCAAAGTTCTGATTAACCCTCTATTGCCTCCCACTCATAGATGATAACACCTCCAAATAATCACACCATTTCCATTGCCCCTTCGTGGACTCATGATTACACCTGAAATTGGGAGTATCTAAGAAAAGTGGTGTTACCTCACCTGGTCATAGTTTCTTTACATGTACATATAAGAGACTCTTAATTTGACTTTTACAATTTTTGTTAAGCTTCAAAACTACACTTTTTTGAAAGTATGTCAACAGGGTTAGTAGATAGAAAATCCCAAATTTTATTGTCCCATTATGTTGTTTTTCTTTCTGTTATTATCATCATCTACTTATTTTATTTCTTTCCTGAAATCTCTAGGTTTTTTTGTAGTGTAAATTGTTTCTCTTTATGTTTTTATGACCTTTTTCTAGCCATAGTATATGAGAGCATCTCAATGCATGTTGATAGATGAAAGAGGGAATGAATGAATGATGCAGAGTGAAAAAGGAAGTTGGGAATAAAGAATAAGGGGCAGACAGAGAGGAATGGAGGGAGGGAAAACTGAGGAGTTAATGAAAGATTGTCTTGCTCAATAAATGAATGAAAGAACAACTTGCTTTTCAATTATCTTTGTAGCTGTTATATTTTTCTTGCCTAGGGGTCAAACTTCCATGTAAAAGCTATTATTTCAGAAAGCTAACATTCAAGATTCCAAGAATTTAGCATATCCTCCAAAAACTCTGTGTATGTGTGTGTGTGTGCCTTTTGATAAAGAAAAGAGGCAAACTTAGCCATTTGTAATGATGAAACTTAGCAGGAAAATAAATTCCAGATCATGAGGACCCTTGAGATAAAGTACAAAATTCAGATTTTAGAACTGGTCACAGCTTGGAGAGAGCTTGTTATTTGGAACAAGAATATGGACATAATAAGCATTCTGAGGTTTATCTGGCTTT
The DNA here is from genome assembly GCA_907164525.1 of Lophiomys imhausi. Taxonomy (NCBI): domain Eukaryota; kingdom Metazoa; phylum Chordata; class Mammalia; order Rodentia; family Muridae; genus Lophiomys; species Lophiomys imhausi. The sequence continues at coordinate 2,447,177 of CAJQZJ010000275.1, read as the reverse complement.
GATGGCTTGCCTTGCACAGCTTTGATCTTTATATTTGATAATCATTTTCAAATGGTCTAGTGTGTTCTGACAGTGAAGTAGCGATTCATGAATCCATGGGGTTCCTTGGAAATGGTGAGATGCAATTGGAATTTGGAACTGGACAGTTCTGGGACTGAACCTTGTACTGTGAGCTGGAGAAACAGGGTGACCCATAGTGGAAGGAAGGAGGATACACACACTAACCAAGTTATGGGAGCCAGGGTCAGTGATGGAACGCAAGCCGAACAGGCAAAGGGAATTGCGGCCAATTCCCTTTAATTCTATTAGCAATTTCAAAAGAGAACGAAACATCTTGGGGCCTTTTTATGAGTGGGTTGCTCTTCTAGGTACTTTCTGATACATCGACATACTGAATTTTAGGTAGTCCTGTCTGTGTCAGATTCTATACTCTCCATTTTACAGATGAACAATTGAGAGTCACAGAGACTGAAGCACCTGTTCGAGGTCAGAGGGCCACTTCACTGAAGAAGAAGGATTCACAATTCTCTATGTCTGGCCTAAAATAGCCATCTTATTCCTATTCTTTTCACCCAAAAGAACTGTTTTTAGCTTGGCCCACTCTCAGCTCAGATGAATGTTCCACAAATTGAGGTCACCTGCACATGTCCAGCATCATCCTCTGTGACCAGTCTGCACCCATCAAAAGCCCAGGGAACAGTGCAGGAGAATAACACTCTCACTTGTGCACAGAGGAAGTCAACTTACAGGTGATCTGTTTTTGAATCTGAATAAAAATCAGAGCCATAAGATTTGACCTGGGCTTCCTGCATCCATACTTCCAAACACTCTGTTCAAAGGGCCTAATGGCTAGGTCAGTGTACTCAGCTTCTACCTCTTTAGGAGCTCGGTCTTTCCCAGATTTTTTTCCCATGATTTCATGTAAGGAGTTTGTTGTTGTTTAGAATTTTGAATGTGGTTTCCTTTTGCTTGTCTTTCTATAAAACAGGCCCTGACAGCTCTCTCATTCAGATTATTACAGAGTTGTACCTTCTCAGGCCAGTGCATTTAAGAAATATGTTGTTGGCACTAACCAGCAAGTGAGATGCATAAAGAAAATATTCTAATGACAGTTGAGTTGAGAGAGCTTTGATCTCCCTCCAGGACTGCACTCATGGCTTTGAAATGCAGTTCTGGCAAAGGGGTAAAGTCTGGGCGCCTGCTGTGGCAATCAGGGTTGGGCCCCCTGAAACAGACATTCCAGGGGACCCACAACCTTCACTGTGAATCCAGGTGCATGAGATATGCAGGAAGAAAAGAAACACAGCTTTTGAGAAGGGGGACCTAAGTTTAAAAGGGGCATTCCAGTATAGACTACCATTCCCAAACACCGTTTGTTGTGGTATTAGTGGTGTTTTGGCAAAGATGGAGGATGTGGCAGGAGTTGGGGGCCTGTGGTTGTGGTCAAATATGTTTGGGAATATTTCAAGTACAGTGTGTCTTGCTCCCATTTCATGTAATAAAAGGTTACGAAAATGTTTGCAATCAGAAAGTGTAAGGTTCTCAACTTGTTCAGGAAAGTGTTTCTTAAATGCAAAGATTTGATAACTCTTCTCATTTAAATACCCATCTGCTTCCTGTGCATTTAGCTTTTAGTAGCCTGTAAGCTGGACAGCAGCTATGTAGTTCACAAGCTCATTGGGATAGACACAGACCTTAAGCTACAGAGCAGGCAGCAGGCTGCATGTAGTGGGATGAGATGTGGCTAAATGCAAAATCTGCATGGGGGTGTCCAAGAAAGGGAGATGGGTAGGCCTGCCATCCCTCCAATGATTGAGTTTCTAAGCTATAGAGGCCTACAGGGAATTGTTTCCACCTGAAGCAAGAGGTGACATGACCCACCAACATAAAGGTTCTGAAATCAAAGAGCATGCATACATAAGTCAGGAGAGCAAGATCTATGGCTAGAGCCTTCTTGTTCTTAGTGATACATGACCTTGGGCAGGTGAATCACCTCACTCACCTGAGTTCTGTGCCTAATGAGCTTGGTTTGACTCAAAAGACAAGTGCCTGATAGCTTCAAATAAGTACTATCTCTCTGTGTATTTTTGAGGAAGATTTCAAGAGCACAGAAATTATAATGATCTTGAACATAGCTATTTGAAGCCCATAGTCTAATGAATGAGATGGGTGCTCACACTATGAATAAAACACAAAATAGAATGATAAAGATTAGAATTAAAAAATAGTGTCAGTATCCTCAGGTTCACCTACTGGTAATGATGAATTTAGAGTGTTGATCACAACACAAATGTAATATAGTTAGCCTACACTCACCAATAAGCATCTTCTAGGTTTCATACAATGCCATGTGGGCACATGGAGCCAAATATATCACCCATTGTGTCTCTAACTCCCAAACACTCATGACAGGTGGCTTCTCTAATATCTGAAATACAGTTTCAAGTGGTCAGGATTGGATACATGGAATGCCAGACTTCCCAAGGAGGGAAGATTTTTTTTACATGATTCGATTTCAGGAAGAAATATTGTGAGATGGAAGATAACAGATATGTTTAAGAAGCAACTATAATTAGAAAACAAATGGGGGATTCTGGGTGAGAAATCTGTGAGATTCTGTATAATTGAGGTTGCAAAATGAAAAAGACATTTGGATAATGGGGAAGAGACACTGCAAGCTGAGACTGGGAGAACTATGAAGAAGGAAACTGCCAGCTTTGCTTCAGGAAGGGGAATGAAAGACACGCGGAAAAGAAAGGAGCTGTATTGTGTGTGCTACCATGGTGCTGACCTGTCTCGGAGCTAGCAGGCGGAGACTCCTAAACAGCTTGTACACAGACTTGAGTATCTCTGTCCATCTCTGTGTAATACAAACATACAAGTTAGTAAGGAGTGTTTAGAGTTAGATTTTTGTCTTCAGAGGAGGTGTAAGTCATTTTTTAAATAAATTTGACAGATTCATAATATATGTACAAGGCTAATGTGGTAGTTGCTTTTCTTATCACTATCACCAAAATACTTGAGAGAAACAGATTATGATAGGAAAAGATTCATTTTATTCCGCAGCATTAGAGGGCTAAATCCATGTTGATTGCCCTCATACTGCTTAGGCAGAGCATCAGAAAGTGGGGACATGTGCTGGAAGGGAGTTTTTTACCTTGTGACAAACAGAAAGCCGAGAGAAGGAAAAGGACTCAAGACCAGGTATAATCTTCAACCCCCTCCATAACTTAGTTCCTCCATCTAGTCTCCTCAATTCCCAAAGTTTCCCAAATAGTACCAGCAGCTGAGGATCAAGAGTTGACACTTGAGCCTGTGAAAGTCTCATATCCAAATTGTAACTGCTAGTCTTTCCATAATTGGTAAACACAAAGTCAAGTGTCCCTAGCATGTCATTTTTTTTTTCAACCATGTTAAATATCCCTAGACTACAATCTTCTTCCTAAATCTTCTGCCTCTGGTGGCTTCTCTTCCATACACTCTACCTAAAGTGAAAAGTGAAAACCAGAACATCATCTTCATCAGATAAGGGGATGGAGATAATAAAGACTCAGACTCCTATGTTCAAAGGCTTTCCCCTGATTCCTTTGGGAGACACCCAGCTTAGCTCTGCATTGGTGAAAGAGCTCAGTCTACAGAGGGAAAGCTTTTATTAACAAAGCTACTTTTTCCTTTGGGTGGATTCCCCACAACAAGAGAGACAGGGAGGAGAAAGGCCAGTGGGGCCAGTAACCTGGCTAGCTGCCGTACACTCTAACCCTTTTTGGGAGATGGAGGTTTCCCAAAGAATGACAAAACCCCACATATGAGCCAGGAAGAAGATCCAACAACCCACATTTCTGCTTTGGGCTAGGATGAATACTACCTCTTGAAAAGATTGGCTCTGCAATTACCACTGAATAAACAACCAATTAAAATGTCTCCTCTTCCCCCTGTGTCTTCCTCTCATGAAACTTTCTCATCTTGGAGTATCAGGGCAGAAGTGTCTTTCTAAAATAAAGTGTGTCCTCTATGCCTGAGAGATTGTTTGAGAGAAATGGGCAAATCAGCAAGGAAAAAAAGAAAAGAAAAGAAAAAGAAACAATGTGGAAAGGCTTACTCGAAAGAAAAAAATCTAGGATCTTCTGCATTCTCATTCTCCTCTCTGCATTATTTTTCTCTTCCCGATGGGCTGAGGTCAGTGTAAAAGAGATGGTGGGTAGAAATTGTTAGACATGCATAGAATTGCACTTGGCCTTCTCACTCCTTATGTGACCTTTGCACCCCTGTTCCTTCCTTCATCTGTAAGATGAGAATATAAATACATGATAATGGCTAACCCTGTGCCTGGGTTCTCTATATCCAAGCCATTACCAGACTCTTTCCACTTCCTTTTTTAATTTTCTTAATCCTTTGAACAAATCTCAGAGTGGTGTTTCATTGTCATCCTTATTGTCTATATAAAGGAATTTGAGCGAAAGAGGGTAAGTAACTTACCCACAGGCCTTGGATAGTAAGAAGATCTGGATTCAAACCTGGAAATGTAGCTTGGAATAAATTTGTCTTACCCATGCAACACATTGAAGTACCAGAAATGAGACATGAACACTCAACATGCTGGCATACAACAAGTACTCAATAAATGTTAGCTTTTTCAATCCTCATTCCAATCTCAGACAACGGAGTTATAGAACTCCTCATGAGGCCTCTAGTAAAAGAAGAGGGCTGAGGATCCCTAGAGAAAGACATTCAATTTTGAGTCAGTGTTTTAGCTTGTAATGATATCCCTTAGTCACTATGAGCCTGTGTTTCCTACCCCTGTAATATTTTCTTCTGACAAGTCATCAAACTGAAGATCACATGGACATTTGATCTCATGGAGATGTATGATAGGAGTGGCCACAATGCAGTAGAAGTCATATATTTCAGATTGGAGTAGAGATCAGGAACATACAGCCTCTGAGTCAGGAAGCATTGAATCTTAGACCAGGACCTAGATATTTTAGCCTCCATATTTGCCTATTTAATTCAAGTCTATCAATTTTTACTTAGGGCTCCCTAGCTACACAACCATAAGCTGAAAACTACTACCAAGAGAAGAATAAGAAACCTTCTCTATACTCAGATGCCCTAAGAACATAGTACATTGTGTGTGTAGAAAGACTAACATGAACACATTCCTAATCTCACTCAACATAACTGTCAGCTACTCATATGGGTTCCTAAAACACAGGATGAGAGAAAAGAAGCATAAGAAAATATTATTGAAAATGAGCACAGAATAATATGTTTGCGACTAACCAAAATAGAGAGCAGAGGAAGCCTGCTCTCTGTTTCTGCTCTGGTACATGAATCTATGCGAGGGTAGAGTCATATTTCTTGAGCACATAGAATTGTGTCTATTTTTGTAAAGTCCCTCTCTCTGTCTGTGTGTTTCTCTTCCTTGCTTTGTCTCTCCCCTCACTCTCAATTTTTTGTTGTTATTAATTTTTCTCTCTCACTGTCTCTCCTTCTTCTTTCATTTATCAGCTCCTTACCAACAAATCTCACCCTGCATTGAAGAGGTGATTACTGTAGCATGAAGAGTTAATTCACATCCAAGATATAAGCACCTGAATGGCAGCAGCCTCAAGTCTAACATCTTTAGTCTATTTTACACATAACGAGATAGTTTTACAGAATGCAGAATGGTCGATGGGTGGCAGCATGATGCCTCAGTGAAAAGAATACATTTCCAAGCTAGCCAGCATTAACCTTGAACCCCAGCGCTGCATCTTTGTATGATGATTTTGAAATATTGATGTAGAGATTTCTCATCTTTAAAAAAACAAAACAAGCAAAGTCACGGTGCCTCCTTACAAGAGCAATGTAGAAATGAAGAACACCTTCTCCTGCAGCGCCCCATTTTCCAAGTAGATGACCAAGGTTCGTAGTGAATGAATGAGAGAGAGAAGCCCAGACTAGAGTACATATATCCTCACTCATGCGCTGTGTTCTTGCTCTGTGCTTCTGTTAAGTGGTCCTCCTTTAGTCAAAATAGTACAGTGTTCAGAAACACAAGCATTGGTTCTAATGCATCTAGATTCAAAAATGAGCCTAGCTATTCATAGCTAAACTTAATTTGGTTGTTTTTTCAGTAAAATGGGATAATATAACATTTTCAGGGAAATGCAATATGATACTTATGAAGAGTTTAGCTACTGTGTCCAGTGGAAGAGCTCCTTATCATGTGGGGAAGATCCTACTGTTTGAATACTACGTTATGGGGACAGTGATAACAGCCGAGGTTACTTTTGTATTTCAGAGCCTACTTGGATGTTAATGAGCTAAAGAACATTCTTAGATTGGACGGATCAACACATCTCAATATTTTCTTTGCAAACTCTTCAGAGGAGGAGTTGGCAGGAGTGGCAACTTGGCCATGGGACAAGGAGGCCCTAATGCACTTGGGTGAGTCTTAGAAGCTCTTTCAGAAGAGACTCTGAACAAGCCAGTTTGGATCTCAGTGTGAGGAAGACTTCAGCACAACCAAGTGGTGCAGGCAATAGCGGTAGTGGGACAAGCTCATTTTTTTTTTGTTTGTTTATTCACATAATGTTAGTATCTCTGACCATGCCTTTGGTCACCAGGCAATCTTCTGAAGGAACCAGCTTTTCTGATGGGAAAACTCAGTCTCAGAGAACAAGCAGGGTTTATCCAAGGTTACACACATCAGTGAGGAAGCCTCAGTTAGAGTTCAAGTTTCTGGCTCTATCCAGAGACTGCATTCTTCTTGTACCTCCTGTCTCTAATTCGTGCATACTTCTTGGCCTGGAAACCACAGTATTCTGGCACAGTTTGGGTAAGGAAATCCTAAAAGACACCAAAGAAACAACAGAAACACAATATATACCAACTTCTCTTTCTTCATGTTCTGTCTGCCAGCAACATGGGAGCTCTTCTGAAATTCAATTATGCATATTCATAAACAACACATCAGTTTGTGAAGTCTAATCTTTGAGAGTCAGAAATGGCAATCATTCCTGAACCAGGGGTTTTAAAAAAAATTATGTTTCTTTGAATTTTTATTTTTTCCGTATTCTTGTCCAATGTACATAAATATGTAGAGAAGAAATTTTACTTGTATAGGCATGAAACTATAGTATAGGACAATTTTTCAACTCATTTTATTTGATTTCTAGGCTATCTACATTTTTCCATATTACAGGAGTCTTACAATTACTTCCTCTTCTACATTTTTTTTTCATTTAAAATCACAAGAGAAAAGCATCCCTCTGGTTTATTTACACTTTCCTAAAGATGAGATACTTTTTAAAATAACTATTTAATATCCCATTGAGAAAGACACTACAGTGGGTTTAACTACTTTCCCTCAATAAAATGATCTCATTATTTACAACAATGGCTTCTGATGAGTCGGTGAGATTCATGAGCTCAGCACAGTGACAGTGCTGCGTGCATTCTCAGGCCAGCATGGTCACCCGTGGTAAACCCAGAGTCTAATAGCTTAAATCCAGAGTATATAGTAGCTTCTCTGCTTGTATGGTATTTTAAAGATGAAGCATTCTATAACTTCATCTGAGGAAAGCTGTGCTACATCAAATCATGGGCTTAGTTCTCTATTATTTTTAGATGGATGAAGTGTGTGTGTGTGTGTGTGTGTGTGTGTGTGTGAAGGGAGAGGGAGGGAGAGAGAAAGGGATGGAGAAGGAAAGAGGGAGGGAAGGAGAAAGAGAGACAGAGACAGAAAGAGAGAGAGGAGAGCACTTTTTATAATTTATTTTTTATTTCTTCAAGTTACATCTCAATCACAATCCCCTCCCTACTCCCCCCTCCAGTCCCACCCTACCACCCTCTTCCCCCTCACCCCCCACATCCTCTACCCTTTTTTTTGTTTAAGGTATATCTTTTTCCCCCCTTTCATTCAACAAATGGCTCTTTCTCTTATAACAATACAACAGAAATAAATAGGCCACAATTATGAGAGTTACATGGATTAGCATACATTCCCAATGTCCAGTCCATATGTATTTGGCACCTGACTTTAACATTCTACTATCTAACCATCTCCATGAGTTTAAAGTTCTATATCTAACTCAGCTTTCATACTAACTTGCATCACAATTTGAAAAACATCTTCTTAGATCCAGAACATCCTCTTGATTCCTAAACAACTCAAAATTTAACTATGAGACTCTAGCTATCTATTCTTCAACCACCTCAGAGACCTTAGAGGGATATATAGCACTTTTATTCTAAATGATAGATTTCAAAATAAGTAAGTGTTATCAACTGAGGCAAGCCTTGCCCCTAAGAGACTCTTGCCAGTTTTGGTCATTACAGATAGGACATGCTACAGGCATCTAGTGAATAGCAGTAACGAAGTTAAATATTCCACTGTGGCCTCAACAATTAATTGGGTGCTCTAAAATGCCAATAGTGCTTAGATTAGGAAACCCTGATATCTGAAATAAGTGGTGATTGGACAGATAGACATTCTCCACATACAGATAGGTGTTGAGCAGGAGAGATCGTACAACTCATGCAAAGTTGAAAATGATTTGCCCTTATCATGGTTAGTATGTCCTGGGAAAGTGACACTAGGCTAGAGCCAAAGGCATGGCTTTTTCCATTCTTAGAAAGATGGCCTTAGGCAAGATTCCTTGCTTGGATTTGCTTCCTCAAATTTTGAAGAGATTGAATTGGTGGTAAGCCATTCTCTTGGCAAGAAAAACCCCTTGCTTCAACTGTATACAGACTTCTGTCCAAAAAGGACAAAACTTGGAAGCAGATAAGTCGACAGCCTAGCTCTGCCAAGACAGGGTAGGTAAGTCCTTCATAATTCCTGCTCTACAATCAATGTCTGTCAGAGAAATGGGGCCAAATGGCTGAAGATTGATGCTGTAATGTATGGAGAGAAAATGGGAACTGTCCAGGCAGCCACTGGTATGTCATTTCTTAGTTTGGGAAGCTGCAGGCCCTGCACTTCCTATATAATCATATATAATTATCCCTCTCAGGTCTCTGAGGTGGTTGAAGAATAGATAGCTAGAGT
>CAJQZJ010000275.1:2403743-2437743 GCA_907164525.1 Lophiomys imhausi | reverse complement strand
GTTGAGGGGGAGGAGGGTGGAAGGGTGGGACTGGAGGGGGGAGTAGGGAGGGGATTGTGATTGAGATGTAACTTGAAGAAATAAAAAATAAATTATTAAAAAAATTTTTTGAAGAGATGGGTTAATTAGATGGCTTCCCAGGGTCCTACTAAGCTTTGAAATTTGTTCCTATTGAAAAAAGCACCAGAAGTTTCCTGGCCAGCATCTGGTCATCTGGATATGGCTGAAGATTAGGCTTCTAAAGTTAGAGAGAAATACTCTTGGTGATCTCATGAATGTCAGAGACCAGCTCTGGGCCAAGAATGGGGGAGGCTGTAAATCTATAACATGCTATAGTATTTCAGAGTGATGTCGGGCTATCCGTATTCCACCTTTTAAGAGAAGTGATGAAACAGGACTCGAGGCCCAGTGCTGTCATTCTGTAGAAAGGGGTCAACTGGAGTAGAGTGAACAGAGCCAGACTGGACATTAAATTTGCTGTTCTTTGCCATCCCTAGGCTGGTCCTCCCCCTGTTAATGACAAGGCTTCATGGAGAGGCCATGGGTGCTGTTGTAGTTGCTTCAATTGAGGCTTCCTAGAGAAACAGTTTCTCAGGAGAAGCAACAACACTGTAAGTCAGGAGGATTGCTAACAATGTAGAGCTGCCACCACTGGCCTGCAAACTGGCCAGCTCCCCAGGCTGGAAGCAGCTGATCATAAGCAGCTCCTGTTCAGTAGTCTCAATCAAACTCAATTTATTACAACCATATTTTCTAACCCTCCTTTCCTGCTGTTATTCCATTATCCCTGAAAAAGCCTTGGGTGAAAAAGGGATTATGTTTCAGATTATGATTGACAGAAAATAATTGAGAAACATTTCCTGTCTTAATTTCTCTTCTTCCCTGTCTCTGCCTGCACTTCTCATACCATGCACGCACACACACACACACTCATACATCTTTATCTTTGTGTAAGGCGTCTCCAAGCAATTCAGAACCAATAGATTCAATGAGCCTGAGGCCCGACCAAGCAACTCAGTACAAGATAAAACCTGCCTGACGTCTGTTCTGAGCATGCTGTTCCAACCTTACAAGGCACTACTGCCCTGTCCTTCCTCCATGAGACATTGGTTCATACTTAACACCTCTGCTCAGAAGGCTCACACACCTGAGTTTTACCTTCTCTTAAACACTTCCAGGGTTTAAAGTTTAAATCTTTCTCTAGCAACCCATGAGCCTTGTCCCAGTGTCTAAGATGTACATGGACAATAACTACTCATCACTTCTGTTGAGGTTTATTCTTTCTCTACAAACTGGTTGGTGTTTCCTCTTCAGAGACATGAGACATAGTCCTTTATTTCTCAATACAGTGCAGGCACTTGAGTCATCTGAGTGTCTTTTTAAAATGCAGAAGGTGATGCCACCTATCTGAATTAGGACCTGAAACACATTTCTGCTAGGTTCATAGGTAGTTCCTATACTTTTTGTTCTCATGTAGGTAGACAACAAGTAGCTATTTCATATCTGTCAGGGGTTACTAAACCTGCTTGGAAGTAATTAGTTATGTCTCCCAGTCCTTTATAGATGTGCTATCATTCATCAAATATTCACCTTGTGTTTAATCAGTGCTTCAGTTTCATTCTGCTGATGCGGTAAAACACTCAGACCAAAAGTAACTTAGGAAGGAAAGTGTTTATTTGGTTTACACTTCCTAGTCACAACCCATCTTCAAGGGAAATCAGGGTAGGAACTTGTGGTAAGAACCTGGAGGCAGGATGCAGGGAGAACTTCTTGATGTCACTCTCTGGCTTGTTCTCTTGTCTGTTCAGGATTAGTTTTCGTTCAGCCCAGGCTAACCTGACAGGGGAATGATGCTACCCAGAATGACTTGGGCCCTCCTATCTAAATTAATAATTAAGACACACCCATCAGAGACATGCCCATAGACCAACCTCATCCAGGAAATGCCTCAGTAAAGACTTCTCTTGTCAGATGACTCTGAACTACGTTCAGTTGATAATAAAGACCACCAAGACAAACAAATACTATATTCTAGTCTCTTTGATACTCATTAACACTGGAACAAAGAATATGAGTCCTGAATTTAGAACCCAAGAATGTTGATTTCAGATTCCATCTTCATAGTTCTTTTAATCACAGGTGGGTCATCCAGGCTCTCTGTGGGTAAATATCTTTATGTTTGAGTTATGATATTATAATGGGAGCCATACTCCTTGAAGATCCAGCACAGCATGTAAGGACACATAATAAATCCTCGGGAAACATCAATTGCTATTATAAGAAATCTTTGAACAGAGCACATCCAGGGCTTGCTTTCCTGAGTGCTCCCACTTTTAGAGCACTAGAGACAATGACATGAGACTCAAGGATGGTAATTAAGTTGTGGAATGTCACACAGTTAATGAAGACAAAATGAAAGCCAGAGCTGAGGTGTGTGAAGCTGTATGAAGGTTTCATCTCTATAGCAGCATTTAATTCAAGTGTGAAGCATAGCACAGATTATAATCTAAGGTATAGGTTGCAGAAGAAATCCAGTCATCACAGAGATCAAAACCCCTTACTTGAAATAGTGTTTTAAGTAGATCAGCATCAACTTAGGCTAGTAATATTCCTCCCTAGGTATAAGTGTTCTCCTTTAAAGCTTGATACAAAGTGATTTGTGACACTCTTACAAGCTCTGGTAACCAGTCACTCACAGAAGAGTTGTGACAATCCTGGGGCAGTAAGGTTACAGAGTGAAGAAGATTGTCATTGTAAGTAGCACCCTTTTGTCTTTTATTGATTTAAGGGTTCTTCTGGCCTGAAACAGACAGTTGCCTAATGCTCTGGCTTTCCCTTTGCAGGTGGCATTGTCTTGAACCCATCTTTCTATGGCATTCCTGGACACACCCACACCATGATCCATGAGATTGGGCACAGCCTGGGCCTCTATCACATCTTCCGTGGCATCTCAGAAATCCAGTCCTGCAGTGATCCCTGCATGGAGACAGAGCCCTCATTTGAAACTGGAGACCTCTGCAATGACACCAACCCGGCCCCCAAACACAAGTTTTGTGGAGACCCTGGACCAGGAAATGACACTTGTGGTTTTCATAACTTCTTCAACACTCCTTACAACAACTTCATGAGCTATGCAGGTAGGGCCCTACACATCCCTGATTGTAGTCCAGTCTGACACAGGACCCAATTTCAGACTTGGGCTCTAGTAGCTGGCTCAAGGTAGCCTGAACAAGCTGATTATTTTCCTAACATAGAGATATTTCATTCGAAGCAACCAGAATAGCATCTAATTCATCAGCATTTCTGGAGCACAAGAAAGATATTATATATGAATACAAACTGGATGGTTGAGACCAAACCCAGTAAATCCAGGTAGAAGAACTACAGGAGTCTGATATTCTAGGTCATCCATTCTATATCTCTACTTTCTTAGGAAAACTCAAACCGTTCTACTTGATCTGCAAGATTTCTCACAGTTTTGCAGCTGCATTCTACCCTGGTGGGTGGTTGGAGCTTTTAATGTAACCAAGGTCTCCCCTAGCCAAATAGAGTTTTTGTATATTCATTTTCTATTGGAGTCTGGACAAAAAGTATTGAGTATACTATTTTTTATTAGCTGCTTTTAACTTCTATAGCCCTTTCAATGTCATCAGAAACAGTATTAAAGACATGCTCTAGGTCCTAAGATGTTCTGTGCTTCCTGTTAGCATCACAGTGACATAAAACCATTTTAACAGCTTTTGCAAGTTACAATAAGACACTGCTTCCTTAGGGTGGTCACAATCCTGCTTATGGTTCCCTGAGTGATCAACTGTCCACAAGTGCACATAGTAGGACAGTACAAAATTCTATCAGAACATTCAACTTAGCTATCTCTTCCCCACAAGAACAAGCAAAATCTCAGAAATAAGTGATAACCTTTTATTGTCTCCCAAAGAGGGAGGAAAATTAATAAACTTTTTTCATGTTATATTTTAGCCATCCTAATTTCTTTTGTAAGATGTATATAAAATTGTTTCTACCAATAATAATATTCCCCTCTGTATAACTACTTATTGTCACTTAATTCACATAGCAAATCTATGGAGCAGGAACATCCCATTTTGCACATATCAATACCTAGGCTTACTGGGGTCATTTGCTTCTGATGATACATTGGATAGCAACTATTCTTTCCCCTGTCTATCTTTGGCTATTTTTTTTTTTATCCATTCTTCAGTTGAGGGACATCTGGGTTGTTTCCAGTTTCTAGCTATTACAAATAAGGCTGCTATGAACATAGATGAGGATATGTCATTGTGGTTTGGTGAAGAATTGTTTGGGTGGATACCCAGAAGTGGTATGGCTGGGCCTTGATGATCTTTTCACTCTGCGACCTTCAGTAGTAGGGTGGAGGATGTTCTGCTTGATGCGGGAGTAAGGCTGATTTGAATCAGGAAAGTCCCTTCTAGCTGCCAGCTGTTTTGCATTCCTGTTGGAGTTTTGATATGTGTTGTGACTGAAAAGAGATTTTGCTGGTGAAACCCAAAAGATTTGATGATCCCAATGGTCCTTACTGTTTCTCCTTTAGGTTGATGACTCCAGGGGTGGGGTGGGGAGACTTTTTAGTGTGTAGCTCATACAGCTTAAAAGTGATGTCTCTTGAAAAGTGAATAACCCATCTCTGGATCTATAAAGTGTCTTTAGGTTTGGTTCTAAAAACAGCCACGATGCTTGGCATTTCCTCAAAAACAACAACAAACAAACAACCCCCTCCAGATTCCCACAGGGCCCCCATTTCCAAACACTCTGACACTCCACAGACAGCCCTGCTCACATCCCATTTCTGTAACACCTTTCTTTAGCCAGCCCAGCACACATGGGAAATAAACAATAATAAGAGCTTGGATGTTTGCCTCCTTCTTAGGAGCTAGGAGCTTCCACCAGACCTCCATAAACTAAATCTTCTTTTTGTTTCCCTTTGAGAAGATCTAAAGGGTGATTCATTAACTATTGTTGTTTTTAAAAGATCTCCTCAGTTCAGTGACCCATTAACAGCAGAACTAATTCATTGAGCTACGATAACAAACTTACACCCCAAAAGCATATTCAAAGCAACCTTGAGCTTGGACATGTTTGTTTTCCTTAGGATCTCTGATAGATGAGGTGACAAAAGCAGTTGGATGAAATTCAAAATGCAGAACAGAATGGGATTCTCAAAGGATGCAGGGGGGAGGGAGGTGATTGGGGGGGTCCTTCCAGAACAGCGGACAAAGTCATTGCTGAGTTGACTTCTTCCAGCTGCCTCTTTTTGCTGGGTTTTCATTCCTCAAGCAGATCTGCCTGCCAAAATGGTCACAGTTTGTGTGTGTGCTTTTCAGCGTAATACCCATTAACTATGTGTGGCTACCGGGAACTTTAAATATAGCTGATGCAACTGAGGACCCAATTGTTATCCTCAAAATATTTTTATTAACTTAAATAGAAAAGGTCACATGTCCTGGTGGCTGCCATATTGGTCTTAGAAGACCAACAATAATTGAGTACCTCTGATATGCAAGCAATTGTATATATAAAATAAGGTAAATTAACCCTAAGAGATAAGTGATATTATTAACATAAACAGTTTGGAGATGTAAAAAAAAAAAAGTGGTTGAGATAGCACAGAAAACTTGCCCAAATTCACACATGACTTAAATCCAAGTCTTTCTTACTGTAGAGTCTGAGTTGTTTACCAGTCACTTCACCATTGAGGAAGGTTGAATGGCCCCAGGTGGTCCAGGCTAGTAGGCAACAAGCAGCTGCTGTGTCAAGCACACTTCAGTAGAAAGTACTAAAGTATATGTTTGTACTAAACTATTGGCTAAGCCCATGCCAGAGAGTTGGGTAGCAAACCTGTTCCCCACTTCCTGAAGATAACAGGCTGTATTTAGGATGCAGTCAAAGATTACCTGGCATAGACTATAGATTCCTAAGTCTATTTTTCTAGTCTGTTGGTTATAGCAGCGTCTTTCTATGTGTCAGGAACATTTAGTATACATGTTTTGACCCAAGAGCCAAACATGCTTTCAAACAAACAGTCCTGTCCCTAAAGAATATACCTGAAACAAATAAACCAATTGATGTGTTTAAAGACTGAGCAGCAAGTATGTTCTTAGCAGTGTTCATGCTTGAAATATTAATTAAGCATTTATTATGTGCCAGGCACAGAAGATAAATGTTTATGCATTTGAAAAATTAAAAATAGTTTGCAAGTTTGAAGATAATGGAATATTGAAATTAACTGTGAAGCATCCCATATGACAGACCATTGTGACACCATTGAACATGATGTATAATATGGCCAGAGGACAAGACATCCAAAACTTGGGGTGTTGTGTCAGGAAACTGAAATTTAATTTCCTCTATTGTAGTGTTTGATCATAGGTAAATTACTTCTTTTTTTCGGAGCCTCATTTATTCTATCAACTCATGGAGAATGATCACTCTTACCTTGAGTGACAGTAGATATGATCATACAAGGAAAGAATCTAGCTTCGTAGGATAAATAGTGTTTGAAAATAATAAATTATCTGATTATTTATTAACTATTTGATGTGGAGAACATCCCAGTCATATGTGTAAGACACATTTATGATAAGAATACAGATATTTACTGCATTCATACCCATAATATACATATGTATATATACACACATATGCACTAAACAATAATTACATTGTTTATAGGTACTGGACTTGAGGATGAAGTTTAGAGCATTCTTCAAAAGTTTTACAGAGAGCATAGCTTTTATAATCATTTATTATGGAAACCAATGTTATAATTTTAAAAACAGAACCCAAATGACATGATTTTATAAAAACTGACCCATTTTCCCATGTGCTGCTAACAAGCTTGTTTAAATGCTCACAGCAGTTTTTTTGAGGAAGGCTGTCAGAGTCGTTCCTATTGCAGTGAATGGAAATGAGGTTGCCAGGGTGAGCATTTTGTCCACAGTTCTACAGGTAGTAGAGGTACTGAGCATCTATCCTGATCCTCCATGTAACGCACACTTTGGAACAAGACTTACGTTGCAAGCCTGGAGCACTATAGCACTAGCATGGTGGCCCAAGGAGATCTTCCAATAACTTAAGTTCTCAGTGTCCCTCTTGCTTTGACACAAAATGGGCACAGAGGATCAAGATGAGCCTAGAGTCCTAGGTGAAGGGACAGCAGATCATAGAAGTGAAACTGTGTGGGGATGGAAGCCAACTGGGCCTGACTCTAGACATGAGCTAATTGAGACAGAACATTTATGATAAATGGAGACCCTTTGGGATTTTGCCCAAGATTCTGATAGTAGCTAAGTCTGAGTGTGATGTAACTTGGGACAGATGTTTTTTCAACTTAATAAACTTCAAATGTATCTCTCTTTCCCCCTTCTTGAACTTATTCATTTTCAAACTTTGCCCTATTGGCAAGTGGAAATGGTTACTATTTAAATTACAAAATGAAAACATACTTCTTTGAAGAAAAATTAATCAGAAGATTCTAAAGGGAAAACACCTTATATTTTCATCCTCATTCATCATTCCGTGCCCCATCTGAATCCTTAATAGCACTCTTTGGTTGAGTTGATTTAAATGCCTCTCATCTATACATCAGGAAACCTATAAATAAACTTAGGAGAATTGGTAGTGCTCAGTTCAGTTAGCATTTTATTTTAAGGATGTACTTAAATTGTATAGTCAGTCCTCCATTAACAAGGAGATGTGTTAGTATTTTTACTGTAGTGACAATGCTTCAGGGACTGGTCCCTTCCCTCAGTTGAATGATTTTCCTCAGCTCTGTCCATTAACATAGCTATGTGGAGCTAGTATTAGCTGTGTGGGCTAGGATTATATTTGAAATCTTCCTTCTCCTAGTTACAAAACACACACACACACACACACACACACACACACACGTGAATAAGAAATATGCTTATTCACTCACTTCTCCCAAACAACATGAGGAAGTAAGCATTTGACATTAAGTGGAGTTTCTGTGCCTCACACTCCAGCTCTGCCATATTCTGAGATTAACCCCCTTGTTATTACCACAGTTTCCATTTTGCAGATGGAAGATGAAGGTGCCAAGGTCATAAAGATACTTGCTCCCATGGCTCTGTATCTTGTGCATCTTCTTTCTTGAGCCATCAAACCCTCCACCTGTGTCTAATCTACTTGGTATCTTTTTCCAGGCTTTCTGGACAAAGCATATGGATCACAGTGATGATGAGAAATGACCCTTTGTTCTGGCCATTTTCCGGCTGAGGTGTACATACTCCTGGCAATAGGTAGCCACAGCATTTAGGGAGTTGCATGGTAGATATGGACATGAGAGAGATTTACTATCACTCCTGTGCAATGCTTACTAAAGAACACTGAGCTCTTCTGATTTCGCCAAATGTCTCAATGCTTCCCCTTGGGGTGCTGAAAAGGAGACTGTCAAAAATGACTAAGTGAATCCAAGCCAGCCTCACCATATAAACTCTCACACTCTTGATCTTTACCTTCAAGGTCATGTCCTGCTGTCCAGAAACTGCCCAAACTTATTTCTATTTGTTTGATTGGGAGAAGTGAGCTTACATTGCTGGATTCCGGTAGCCCATTTATTTTTAAGATCTGGTGAGCTCCACACTCCTCTGTCTGGGCCCAGCTGTGGTAATTCTGACCAAGCAGATACCCTGACAAGTGGTGCATTAAGAAGCCAAGTCAAACAGTGCCTTTTTCCTGCTCCCAGGAGAACTGAATCAGAATGTTGGAGAAAGAAACAGTGTGCAAACCCCTTCTCTAAAGGCTAAGTCTTAGGTCTCTGCCTTCAGTCCACACTCTGGAAAAGGGAGAGCTAGACTGCAGGTCGTTATGTCTAGATACCTCAGAGATTGTTTATTCCCAGTGCCCCTTAGACTAGAACTGGGCTCAACTCCCATTTACAAGCCATCTGCTGGAGACTTTATCCATAATATATTCATGTGTGCTTAGAAAAAAAGAAGTTACGTTATTGTTTAGAAGCATAGCCTTTGTTCAACACTCAGATATACTTACCTCTGTGACCTAGGAAAAGTTGCTTGCCTGAACACAGCCTCAGTTCCCTACTCTGTAAGGAACAGAAAATGATAGTATGCATTCCAAAGATAACATGCATTGGATGAGGAAGGGTAACTGTCCGAAGCTTGATACACCATGCCTGCTGCATACATACCACATACCAAGATTATACCCCACAGACATATATTAACATATACTATCAGTAGATGTGTTTGTTCTTGTTCCCACCTGTGATGGTTAGTTTTTGCTTTTATTTTTGTTTGGTTGTATGTGTGTGTGTGTGTGTGTGTGTGTGTGTGAACTTGACCCCAGCCAGAGTCATTCGAGAAGAAGAAACTTTAGTTGAAAACCTTAGTACTCCATTATTTTGAACTGTAGACAAGTCTATGGTGGCATTTTATTCATTAATAATTTATATAAATTTATATATTGATTAAAATTTTATATGAAAGGGTCCAGCTCACTGTGAGTAGTGCCACCAATGAACAGGTAGTCCTGAGTTATGTAAGAAACAGGTTGATGCTAAGCCATATAACTCTTATAATTGTGGCCTATTTATTTCTGTTGTTTTGTATTATATTTGTAGTTATAAGAAAAAGTGCCGGGCGGTGGTGGCGCACGCCTTTAATCCCAGCACTTGGGAGGCAGAGGCAGGCAGATCTTTGTGAGTTCGAGGCCAGCCTGGTCTACAAAGCGAGTCCAGGACAGCCAAAGATATACAAAAAACCCCTGTCACGAAAAACCAAAAAAAAAAAAAACAAAAACGAAAAAGAACCATTTTGTGGACTGAAAGGGAGAGCTGTTGGGGGGGGGGAAAGAAATACCTTAAACAAAAAAAAAAGAGAAAGGGAAGAGGATGGGGGGTTGAGGAGGAGGAGGGTGGAAGGGTGGGACTGGAGGGGGGAGTAGGGAGAGGTTGTGATTGAGATGTAACTTGAAGAAATAAAAAATAAATTATTAAAAAAAAAGAGACAGGTTGAGCAGGCCATGGAGACCAAGCCAGCATGCTGCATTCCTCCATGGCCTCTGCTTCAATTCCTGCCTCCAGGTTCCAACCTTGAATTTCAAGAATGAATGAATGAAAAGAAATACAACAGGAAACTAGTGAGCACATAAGTGAGTGAATAGATAAGTGGGTAAAAAGTGAATGACTGAAGAAATCAGTGAGAGAGAGAGAGAGAGAGAGAGAGAGTGGATGGGGGTGCAGGCATTGGTGACTTTAGAACCAGCATAAATGGGTTCACTGGAAAGCAGCTCCTCTTGCTTTTGTCCTTAGGCATAACTTCTAGGTAGCTCTCGCCTAGGTTCCTGGGCTTAGTTTTCGAGTTCTACCCACCCTCCTTTACCTCCTGTTTCCTCTTACCTGTCGCCAGGAGTGATGAATGCTCTAATTTGTTCACAAACCATTAACTTTTGAGTACTGCAAGAGGCTGCCCTGATCTGGTGAGGACAAACTGGGGTGCTGGTTCCCTAATTGCATGGAGACATCATCCTTCTCTCGCATGCCTGCCTATGCAGCTCGGGGCTTATCTCTCTCTCTCTCTGACTCTTACAGATGACGACTGTACAGACTCTTTCACGCCCAATCAAGTCTCCAGAATGCACTGTTACCTGGACCTCGTATACCAGAGCTGGCAGCCCTCCAGAAAGCCAGCACCTGTAGCTCTGGCCCCCCAGATTGTGGGCCACACAACTGACTCTGTGATGCTAGAGTGGTTCCCACCCATCGATGGCCAGTTCTTTGAGAGGTGAGTGCCCAGGGGAGTGTTGATCTCTCTCTCTCCTCTTGCCAGGAAGAGGAGAACTCAGAAGGGAGGCATCTTGGGAAGAGAATTTGCTGTGATTCTTATTCTTGCTGAAGAGAGGTCCTCTCACTGCTCAGCAGGGATTGGTACCCAAGGGCACACTGACAAGTTTGGGACAGATAATATAAGAATGTTGTTAACAGCTATGAGACAGTGATGGTGCACACTTCCATATGAATGGGGGATTGAATTAACTTTATTATTAGAAGTTTGGAAACCAGGATGGGTGAGGAATGAAAATCTAATATATTCTACTTTGGTGCCACTTTAGTCTTTATCTTTAATCCCAGCACTTGAGAGCAGAAGCAGGCAGATCCCTTTAAGTTTGAGGCTCACCTACTGTGCACAGTGAGTTCTAAATCAGCCAGGGCTACATAATGACAGACTCTTTCTCAGCTCGCCCAGTTTGCTCAACCCCCAAACACAGAAATTTGGAAAGTTTTGTTTTGTTTTGTTTTGTTTTTTCAAAATTCTCTTCTGTCTTTCCATGTCAGAAGAGGAACATGTAAATTCAATGACTTCTCATTCATCCTTTTACTATAGACTTCTAAGGAACTCAAGCTTTGAGAACCAGATAAAAAAGATTAATAGCTAAGCATGGAGTGCAAACATGTGCATCCACTATGGAAATCAGTCTGGAGATATCTTAGAAAACTTGAAATAGCTCTTTCTCAAGACCCAGCTATGCCGCTTCTGGGTATACATCCAAAAGATTTCTCACCAAACCACAAGGACGTTTCCTCATTTATGTTCATAGCAGCCTTATTTGTAATAGCTAGAAACTGGGAACAATCCAGATGTCCTTCAACCGAGAAATGGATTAAAAAAAAAAAACAAAAACAAAAACTGTGGTACATCTACACAATGGAATACTACTCAGCCTCCAGAAACAATGAAATCATACAATTTTAAGCCAAATGGATGGAACTAGAGAAGCTCATCCTGAGTGAGCTAACCCAGACTCAGAAGGATGAACATGGCATCTATTCACTTATCGGATTTTAGCCATATAGTACAGCATAACTATGCTACAGCCAATGCACCAAAGGGAACAGGAACATTGACTTTTTTTTTTCTTCAAGTTACATCTCAATCACAATCTCCCCCCTACTCCTCCCTCCTGTCCCACCCTCCCACCCTCTTCCCCCTCAATCCCCCATCCTCTCCCCCCCCCTTTTTTAAGTTTAAGGTATATATTTTTCCTCCCAACAGCTCCCCCTTTCAGTTCAACAAATGGTTCTTTCTCTTATAACAATAAATACAATACAAAACAACAGAAATAAATAGGCCACAATTATGAGAGTTATATGGCTTAGCATACATTCCCAATGTCTAGTCCATATGTATTTGGCACCTGACTTTAACATTCTACTATCTAACCATCTCCATGAGTTTAAAGTTCTATATCTAACTCAGCTTTCATACTAACTTGCATCACAATTTCAAAAACATCTTCTTAGATTCAGAACACCCTCTTGATTCCTAAACAACTCAAAATTTAACTATGAGACTCTAGCTATCTATTCTTCAACCACCTCAGAGACCTGAGAGGGATAAATATATCATAGACTTTATACCTGTCTATGAGACACTTTGCCCTAGTGGTGCTGCTTTGTAGGCCCCCAGTGTATGAGGAGGCTCTTGGCCCTCATATGACTGCTGAACTAGGGCTAATATGTAGGGACATGCACTCAGGAGCAGTGGGATGGAAGGGATGGGGGTAGAGGGTGGGAGGGCGGGACTGGGAGGGGTGGAAAGAGGGCACTGTGATGGAGATATAACCTGAAGTAATAAATAAACATTAAAAAACAGATTACTAGCTAAACATGTAGCTCAATGGCAGATCACTTGCTTAGCATGTGTACATCACCTGCAAAAATAAAAACAAATATTCGTGAAAACAGTTTACATCTATTTCAGAATTTTTCTGCTACTCATTATTCAAGTAATCTCTTCATCCCACCCTTATCCCTTCTTGGGATAATTACCCAAAATTGATGATGATGAAGACAGTAACCATGCTAATCATTAACCCTTCTTTCTCTGCTGGACTTGCAGCTGTTTGTCAAATGCTTACCTTGTGATAGATTCTGATCTGAATGCTTCTTGCACTGAATCTTATTTAATATTCCAAGTAACCCACTATAAGAATGACCATGTTCCTCCTGTGCGAGATAGGGAGAGCACAGGAGCTGAAAGAGTCTGAGAAATTTGGTCAAGAGCTCATAGAAAGTACTGGAGGTGGCCCTCAATAACATTTCAGAATTCCTTGCCTATGAATCCTGAGTGCATTCATTAAGTTGTTCCAGACTAGGGGTGGGTGTAAAGGAGGCATTCAGTTTCCTCACAAAAAGTGGCAGAAACCTCTTCTTTAAAATTTGTGTATATGTCTGTTTTTGTATATAAGAAAACATAAACAAAAGACCTCAGCCAAGCTTTCTCAGAGGTAAAGAGATAAGTAACTATTAGGTGCATGTTCAAATGCTCACTGTCACTAATTACCAGGGAAATCAAAACCTATAACTGAAATGATTTATCACCTCACAATCTTAAAATGGCTATTCCCAAAGAGACCCAAAAAAAAAAAAAAAACTAGCAAGGCTTATGGGGATGAGGAAAGAGAATCTTGTACACTGTTTGTACTAATGCAAATTAATTCAGTCATTAAGGAAAACAATGTGGATGCACATCAGACAAATAAACTAGGACCGTATGAGCCAGCTCTCCCATTACTCTGTATGTATCCAAAAGAAATTAAACTAGAAGCTTCAAAGGTATCTCAGAGGTTAGACCACTTATCATCAAGGCATGTGGACCTGATCAGATCCTCAAACCCCAGTAAATTCTGGGAGAGGACACAGCCTACAAGAGTAACAGAGGATCACAGAGTAAACTGGCTAACAAGACTAATTATAACAGCAAGTCTTTGGTTTGACTGAGAGACCCCGCCTTAATGAATAAGATGGAAGAGCAATAGAGGAAAATTCCAGAGATCAGTCTCAGGCCTCCAGTACAGGTGTATACAATGCATGACATGTGTGCGTGCACACGCATGCACGCACACACGCACACACACATGCAAAATAAACCAATGCAAATACAGATGCAATGCATACATAAAATGAAGAAGGAAAAGAAGGAATCAAAAGTAGCTGAAGATCAACATTGCTCCATATGACCGGTGTAGCGTTACTCACATATATATAAGATGCAGAATATCACATATTACTCACATATCTATGATGCAGAAATAACCTCAATATCCTCCATCAAGTAAAGAGTTTTTTTTTTTTTTAAAAAAATGGCCTATGTGTATTGTGTAATATTAGTCAGCCTATATAAGGCAGTGGGGAAACTCTGTCATTTAAAATACGTAGAATGAGTCTGGAGGTCATTGTGTTTATTGGAACAAGCCTATCTCAGGAAGATAAACATGAACTGATCTTCTTTATATGTAGAATTTTATAAAGATGAATCCTTGTATGTAGAGAGAATGATGCTCAGTGGAGGAGGGTGGGTTTAGGTGGATTTGAGAAGTGAAGATGTTGGTCTAATGGTCCAATTTCTACAAAACTGCAGAAATAAACTTTAGTCATCTATTGCCCATAATTGACATTATAACAAACTGTATATTTTCAAATGGCTAAAACAGTAGATTTTAAATGCTTTCATTATACATGCACAAGAGGTGATAGCTTTGTTCATCATCCTTCTTTAATCATTATAACTTGTATGACAATATTATTTTATACTTAAAAAGTATACCAAATTAGTATCTGTGAGTTAAAACTAAGTTTCAAAAATTAAAAACACATTATACCTTGATACTATATCAAATTGGGGCTGTAAATGTCTACACCACTATCAGTCCCTGAATCTAGAACCTTCCTTTTGTATCCAGGCAAGGGTTTGAGCTTGTAGAAAGGAAATGTACTCCCTAGGCTCTCTGTAGGAACTCCCTCTTCCTGGCCCCTGTCGGCCTTGCAGAGCTCAGAGCTGGGTTAGGGAATGCTCCTGCAAAGCTTTGGAACAAGTTTTCCAGCAGCCTGTAGATTTATTTATTTTCTCTGTGGTGATGAGGAGCTACTTTTGGTCAAGCTTTGGACTCAATTCTACTTGTAAATGAAGCTTCCTGTGTTCAATTTATATTTCATAAAGCAGTTATTGTCCATTAAATAAATTCCATCTGATTGTTGGAAACCTATTAGAGGGTTAAGTGTTGTGTAATGAGATATGTCTCTACTGCATAGTAGTCTTGGCTTTAATCAATATGTTTTTAATAATCTATAGTCAGTTAGTACTGGAGGCATATACAATAGCTATTCTGTTCAGGGTAATATTGCCTAATGGAGTCATCATGGGCTAAATTCAAACTGACACTTTTGAAACATGTCTAATTAAGGTTAGCAGCTATGCAGACCACAATCTAAAGGAAGTTGGTCCATAAGTATTAATAAATTGCTATGAATAATTAATACTATATCCTTTGTTTGTCATATTCCCATAAGCAGGGAGTTTACAGTCCTACAAATTGATTTAGTATGAGGCATATAAGCTTTGATGTTGGTCACACACATACTCCAGGCACCACCTCGTTTAGCTTCATTGCTCCCAGTAGGTGAGACTTTGAGCAAGTTATCTCACTTCACTGATCCTATGAGTCCTCCTCCACAAAAAGGTGCCAACTTGCCCACATTTTCTGTGTTATGTGAGGAGGTCAACAAATGACATCCATGATGTACAAAGGACACATATTCTACTGTCAAGGAATGTTAGCTCCTACCTTGTGCGAGGTTTTCCAGAACTGTTTGGTTACTTGAAAATCCCCTTCCCTTGCAAAGCTTCTGGTGTTTTCCACACCATCCATCAATGCCAGCATCTCACCCCTGGCTATGTTCATGTCCTCCTGCTGTTCTCACATCTGTGGTTTAGGAGAATATAAAGGTTTCCCTTAAGAAAACATACTCAGTTCCCCCTCCCCAGCCTGGGTCCTCACCCAGAGACAACTGAGTAAATAATTCAAGGCCACCTCTGGTCTCACTAAACCCTTTGTATGTCTTGCAAAGTGTTGACTGGGTGGTTTCAGTTATCTGAACAATTGGCTATCATATACTGGAAAGCATAGTGGACTAGGAACTATGAGACCAGAGATTAAAGTCCTTAGTGATACATCCATCCTCTCTGTTCCCATAACTTCAGCTTTCTGATCTTTAAGTCAAAGAAGCTTAGGCTTTCTCAGGCAGACTTTCTCCTCCGCATCTCCTAACACATATAATAATGAGTAACTTTTTCTTTTCCCACAAAGGTGATACACTAGTACCACTCTAGTTGCAAAGAAAAAAGCTAATTTTCTTTTCTTTTTTTTTTAATCTAGGATGACTTCTTGAAGCACAGTTCAAAGGAACTTTATTTGTTAATGGGAATGTTTCACATCCACAGTCACAAAGATGGTAGCCCCTCACCAAGATAGCAACCACATTCACCAAAATAGTGGCCACGAAATACTTGAAATTATGACTGATGTAACCACGGGTCAGAATTTTAAAATATATTTTATATTCATTAGTTTACATTTAAATAGCCACATGTGGCTACTAGGCTCCTCATTCAATAGCACCTATCTGTAACTTTGAGATTTGACTTAGATAAACTGTGTAAGAAAAAGGAACTCCCCCAACATCAGCATTCTACAGTTAAATAATGTCGTGTGTGTGTGTGTGTGTGTGTGTGTGTGTGTGTGTGTGTGTGTGTATGTGTGTGTGTGTGTACAGATTTCCATGAAAGTCAAATAAATTCCAGAGGGACTCAGGGACACAAGCATTCCCTGGATGGATAGGATACCAACACATCACATTTGCTGTCAGACGGATGGTGATTTACTCAACACGTACTTATTGAGATCAAACACTTGTTTAGTGATCAGTGAAGTTCAAGTTATGCCTGAAGGAAATGGAGAAACTCAGTAGTTGTCTAGGTCAGCACAGTTCCTGAATCCATCCCAGGGCATTCATGATGTCACTGTTAGACCATCACTCCTGTGACTCAGAGTTGCTGTGCATGGAGGCTGACATTGGAGGGGACCTCTGCCCTAATTAGGACTGCTGAACATTCCCCCTAGCTACTACCTCCCTCCTTCCTTCTCTACTTGTTCCCTTACTATAACTATTTAGTATAAATGAGATAATCCTCTTCCAAAATAAACTCACAAACTACTGACAATATTTTGTTGCATAAGCCTACCTGAATAGCAGTGAGAGAGTATTATAGGTTAAACTTGAATAAGACAATTCTACTTAATTTTATAATTAGATATGTTTTGCATAAAATTTCATAATTATAGATATTTCATGATAACTGCCCACCATTCCATTTAGATTAACCTTTTTGGAACGTTTAATATCCTATTCTTTCACCAAGTGTTAATGTGCTTGCAAACTTTATACTGATATAAGTTTTCACTCTTTTTTTAAATAATTTATTTTTTATTTCTTCAAGTTACATCCAATCACAATCCCCTCCCTACTCCCCCCTCCAGTCCCACCCTCCCACTCTCTTCCCCCGTAACCCCCCATCCTCTTCCCTTTTTTTTAAGTTTAAGGTATAACTTTTCCCCACAACAGCTCCCCCTTTCAGTCCAACAAATGGTTCTTTCTCTCATAACAATAAATACAATACAAAACAACAGAAATAAATAGGCAACAATTATGAGAGTTATATGGCTTAGCATACATTCCCAATGTCCAGTCCATATGTATTTGGCACCTGACTTTAACATTCTACTATCTAACCATCTCCATGAGTTTAAAGTTCTATATCTAACTCAGCTTTTGAAGTTTTCACTCTTTCAACCACTGGGTTGAGAGGGTACACTATGTTGCTTAAAGATCTAGTTTAATTCAGCCATAAGTATTACATTAGTCTGGATGACCATTATGTATTTGCCCATTCATTCACTCATCTATCCATTCAACTGCATATGCTAGCCAATATTTGAGTTATGTGTTGAACCCTATGACAAATAAAAGAAGCCCAGGTTATGGATGTTGTTCTCAAAGGCTTCATAATTTATGAAAGGAACACATTTATATACAAACATATACATTGAGGAAAAAATATTCAAGTCAGGCCTTGCAGGATGAGAAACATCAGCCAGTTAAAAGCAGCAAACATGAGGTAATATGACCCAATGTGATAGAGAGAGACAAGGCTAGCATGATGAGGAGAGTTAGGGTTGGTCATTGGAGACTGGAATCACTCAAGAGGTTTGAGCAGGAGCATGGCCTATTGAGAATGAGATTTTTAGTAATTTTTCTGACCCCTGCCTGGGAACACCAGCAAGCTATGATGCTCGAATATATACTTCCTTATACTATAATACTAGAATCATGGAGTTTTCTTTTGTGCAAAACCCTATAACTTGAGATCTGGCTGTGTCATTCTGTCCTTTCAGGTAGTCAAATCACACAGATTCCTCTAGGAATGATCAAAGAGGAAACACTGTGGCTGTTGCATTTTGAGAACCACTGGGTTGGTTGGGATGTTAGTTAACATCATCTAGAGATTCTGTTGCCAGGAATATCAGCTGATGGCACTCAGATTTGCAGATTTTTCGATCCATGAGAGTACAGAAGATTCATCCCTCTGTCTTCTCCACAAATGCCTCTTATAGATACCAAATTTGGAGAACCAGTATGAACCCAGACACAGTTGTAGCCAGAGAAAGATTGAATCCAGATACACTAGGCACTTAGGGAAGCCACCATAATACTCCACTTTTGGGACTGGTCCCATTGAGAGATTGGCTCATCCCCTGGAAAGCTGTTAAAATGAGTTAGATGGCATAGTAAAGAAACTGCTTTTGACTGTTAAATTGAGAGTGACTCACTCATCCCCAGAATGTCAGGGCTGGAAGGTTTCTTCACCATCAACTCATCCAGCCCACTCCTTTTCTTTCTGGTGAAGGAACCACACCTTCTTCATGTTTAGTGCCTGGGATGCAGGCTGATTCCTTGAGCATAGTAGGTACCCAGAAAATATTTTTTAAAAGGAGCCTTTTCTGAAGACAAAATGAGGCAAAAGATGCTCCTATGACTACACAAAAGATTCTCAGTGGCGCTTTTCATGCCAGATACAACAAAAATTATTGCAGGTAGTGGTCTTCCACTCTATTGGTTCTTTGCTGCTTGACATCAGAGGAGTGCATGCAACATCATGTCAGCTGCCAAAATATCCTGGGCAATGGGAGAGATTTCACTTACAGTCATTTTCCTAGGACAGACTGTGTCCTATGTCCCGTTGCTTTTGCCACAGTCCCATCATCTGCTCACTCAACTGTTCCTAAGTCGATGTATTTCCTCTCTTTCCTTGGCCTCCTAGAGAATTGGGATCAGCATGTGACCTTTGCCTAGAAGGGAGAATCCTGGTGCAGTATGCTTTCAATGCCTCCTCCCCAATGCCCTGTGGACCATCAGGACACTGGAGTCCTCGGGAAGCAGAGGGTGAGTTCGATGCTTATAGACAAATGCGGTATACAGAAAGCAACTTTAATGGACGTGAAACTCTAGTTTTTTTAATAGTCTTTAACACTGTTCCTGCACTCATAGGCTAATTTAACAAGTATTTTTGAGCACATGTACTATTCTATGTATGCTACTTCCATGTTACATATGATGGAATGAAGTCACCAAAATACTAAATAAGGGTCAAAAATAACATGAAATATTCAAGTGTTCATATAAATATAGACTCCAGGCCCCTGTGGGTACAGCCAGGTCACATTGGAGTTAATGTATGTAATGGGAGACTTCAAAGCATCAACCATCTGTCATTCTTCTTTAATAATTACAAAGGCTACATCAGTCATTCCTGTAGGTGTCACAACTCTCTCTTGTAATTTTTTTCTAATGTACTCTTTTTGTTGGTTGCTGCTGTTCTCATCTCCACCCATAATGAGATCTTGTCATGCACAGACGGCATTCTCAGGTGTCCCAAGAGACCAATGACTGAGCTTCCTCATAGAATCATTGTTTTGCATAGAAAACAACTCCTGTGTCCTACAGAAACAAACACAACAATTTCAGTTAGCCCTGAGGCCAGACTAACAGAGAACCCATGACTTCCTCTACATATCACATTTCCCATTTCCTGCCATGGGATATTTGCACATTCACCCTGTCTACACACGATCCCACAAAGCTGCAGGACAGGTCAAATGGTATTCATAGCCATTGGGTGAGACACCCTAACATCAGTTCATCAGAGGGAGCAGAACCCATCCCCCTGCAGAGTATCAGTGAGAGCTCTTTCTCTGCCCTCTATATTTTTGGAAAGAGGGTTGAAAAGGAAAAGCCAAAGATAGACTAAAGCAAAGGAAAAGGATCAGAGAGGAAAGTGAAGTTGAAAAGTCATGGTCCTGTGCTTTACTGTTTAAAGTAGCTTAAAATAAAAATGAGATTTTCACTGTGGGAACTCTAAATAAAACTATCTAGAATATAAAGCAAGAGAGATGTTTGGGAGAAGCCCTCCGTTCAGTTTTGTAGAGTCAAAGGCTGTCAGACTTAGTAGAAATGCCTAAGGCCATTAAGCACCAGTCCTCATCTGAAGAAGGAACATTCTCAGGGATCTGCACTGTGGCATGCTCCACTCCTTAGTAAGTTATTCCTAAGTCTGCAGACACAATGTATCTACCTAAATGGAGTCCACTCAGGAGGAACTATGCATCTCTAACACCTGAGAACACTTTACATGCTGGCATTGAGTATACCTACCATCCCCTACACATGCCATGGGTACCATACACTGGGCACAGTACTAGGTTCAGCTATGCTGGCAATTCACCAGGAGTGAGAGAAGCAATGGGCAGTGACCATGTGGTGGGAAGAGAACATGCTGATCAAAGTAAAGGACTAAGGACCTAGTACAAAAGAGGGTTCACCCAGGACTACAGAATTAGGCTTCCCACTAAATGTCACCAAACACATTTGAGCACTGAAATAATATTAATATTTAAAGAGGGTAAGTTTCCTAGGTATAGTTCAAAGTGTCCTCAATGTCAGATTATTTTTATAGTTATTATGGCATCATTTACTGTTTCTTTTCCATTCTCTCTTGAGAACACAGTGAAACTTTCCAGGCCGGTAGAGCATGAAATGTTGGTAGTTCCTTGAAAGATAATGACATGTATACTATACATTTTTAGCTTTACAAAGCCTGTGCTCATAGATTATATAATAGTATATCTGTAGATATGCAGTAGTATACCTATTTACAATTCATCCAAATAAAGGCTCCTAATAATGCTGTGTGCATTTATATGGATTCACAGCATGAGCAGCATAGTGAAGGTTACAGATACTGCACAGTTGAGGTGGATAAAGCCCACATAAGACTGGGTTTGGATTCCCACTGAAAACAGGAAGAAGATGCTGTGTACTTAGGTCAGGAAAGATCACTCTTCATAAACTGTGGGTTGAAACTCCATATACTGGTGGCATAAAATTTTACAAAAGTTAAAGGTTTCTCAGCATCCTTAATCATCAGAAAAATGCAACTTAAGATGACCCTGAGATTCCATCTCACACCTGTCAGAATGGCTAAGATCAAAAGCTCAAATGACAGCACATGCTGGAGACGGTGTGGAGAAAGGGGAACCCTCCTCCATTGGTGGTGGGAGTGCAGGCTTGTGCAACCACTATGGAAATCAGTCTGGAGATATCTTAGAAAACTTGGAATGGCTCTACCACAAGACTCAGCCATACCCCTTCTGGGTATACATCCAAATGATTTCTCACCAAATAACAAGGAAGTTTCCTCATCTATGTTCATAGCAGCCTTATTTGTAATAGCTAGAAACTGGAAACAACCCAGATGTCCTTCAACCGAGGAATGGATAAAAAAAAAAAAAAAAAACAAAACAAAGCAAAACTGTGGTACATCTACACAATGGAATACTACCCAGCCATCAGAAACAACACAATCATGCAATTTTCAGCCAAATAGATGGAACTAGAGAAGCTCATCCTGAGTGAGCTAACCCAGACTCAGAAGGATGCACATGGCATCTATGCACTTATAATTGGATTTTAGCCATATAATACAGGATAACTATACTACAACCAATGCACCAAAGGGAACAGGAACATAAACTTTGTTTCCTGTCTGAGACACTTTGCCCTAGTTGTGCTGCCTTGTAGGCCCCTACGAGGAGGCTCTTCGCCCTCATATGACTGCTGAACTGGGGTGGGGGACTGTTATGTAGGGACACTCTACTCCAGAGGAGTAGGATGGAAGAGATAGGAAGTAGAGAGTGGGAGGGCATGACTGGGAGGGTTGGAAAGAGGGCACTGTGATGGAGATGTAACCTGAAGTAATACATAAATATTAAAAAAAAAACAAAAATTAGGGGTTTCAGAACTTGCAACTACCAAAAAATAACTCAGAAGCATGTGAAGAATCCAAGGCATATCTGGCTACCCAATCCTGTGTTGCATTGTGCAATGACACTGAACACACCTGCACTTTAAACAGTTAATGTCCTTGGATTATTAATGCTAATGGATGCTTCCTTAATAACACCTCACATTCAAAGAGGATCAGATGTTGTGAAGTGCAGTGTTTTTACTCTTCACTCAAAGTGGTTTTGCTCATATATAAAACTAGTGATGTGATTACAGAACAAAAAGACTTTAATATTTCCTCATCATCCTGTCTCAGCATGCATTAAGTTGATATATCAGGGTTGTGTTGTATTAAAATATTTATTTTTTTATGATGTTGGAATTGGTGATTTAAATTTCATTCCCACAATTGAGTTTTGGCTCAGACTTAAAACACAATTTCCAGCAATTTCTGAAATGGCCCTAAACATACTTCTGCCAGTTCTGTATTATGGTTTATGCAAGAAGTATTCTCAGAAGGGCTGATTATAAAATCAAAATATCAATGAGCTCTGTAAGGCCATTGAAGATATTCTACATCTTGTAATACCAAATATTCAGGCAAGACTCATTTCTGTATTTATGGATAAGATTTTCATGTCATCAGTATACAATTGTGCTTTTAACTTTAATTAGCAATGTTATACGCACACACACACATATAATTGTTTTAAAGTAAATTTTTATGACTTGCTGTCAAGAGATGTTTGGTTTGTGTGCCCACTTTAAGTACATGTCTACCAAGAGTCTCTTAAAAATATCTCAGACAACAGTTTTGCAATTAGAAAAGGTGGATGAAATGCTAAGTTGTACAAGTTCTAAAGACCACTCTAGCTGCTCTGTAGTAAATAAAGGATGAACTTCCTGGAGAGATGAGATCAGTTTTTGCATGTTGCTAGAATTCAGGTGATCAAAGGTCATGTCTGAGGTGATGCCACTATGATGTCTGAGGCAGTGATAAGGGAGAAAAGTTGGTTCTGTGAGGTGTTTGGGAGGTAGAATCAATAAGAATCACCCTTGGCTAAAATTATATTTGGCAGTCTGCTACTTGTTTGAGTAACATGATTTCCAGACGTTGGTACACACCTACATCCAAACCAAATGTGTTAGTCAGTGAAGTCTTTTCCTGGTTTGTCCTGACTTTCTTAAAGGGTGGCATGCAGCTGATAGTCAAGTACAAGTGAGCTGATTCCAACTGTTAAAGACTCCCTGGAACCTCTTTTATGCATTTAGTACATTCCTACCAGGAAGGCACCGCTCCATTTCTAGGGCATCCTATTACAGGCTCTGTGATCTGTTTGGCTCAGACCCTTTTACTATTCTTGAAGAAATAAACTTTTCGATGAGCCAAATTCTATAATTTATTTCCCAACTCATTTTGAACCTATTTATCTTTGTGTGTTTAAATCTTGGGATTTCCTAAACTAACAGAAAACTCCCAAGTTCATGAACCATGCCAGACATATCTATGGGGTTGAGAAAAAAGTTTGGGGCAGAATTTAAAAAAGGTATTCTTCACCCTACTGCCTCCAACTGCTCTGTGTTTTTGAAGTTCTTAAAGTTCTCCTAACATGGTATCTTACCCACAGAACAAACAATCAAACTATAATGCCCTTACTCCATATTAGTATGATGGAAGATTTCCATTTTATGGTATCTGTTGACTATCCACTGCACTCAATTAACTTTACTCTACAATGGGAAAAACAAAACAAAACAAATAACAAAAGAAACACCTCATTTCTGTACATAGAAAAGTTATATTTCTATACCAAAATCTATATTTCACAAGTACATATTTCTTAAAGTATTTACCATGTTACATTTATAAACCAGAAACTAGATGGCTGAATATGACTGGCACAAATCCCACTGAAGATCACTTATGCAAGTATATAATTCATTCATGGGTTGGGCTTTCCATGAGAGATTATCACAGGGCACCATGTGTTTTCATCCTTTCCTGTTCCTTGCTCCATTGTTCTTCCTAGAATATTTCAGGTGTGCTGAAGAATATATCGGGAAAAAAATCTTGGCACTGTCTGTATTCATGTCAACAGCTTCAGTGTACATATACTTAGACATACAATGGAGGTCAGTATACATATTCATAAATTTAAATTTAGATCATCAGGAATGTGTATGAATGTATCTCTGTACATGTCCGTACAACACTAGTGGGCTGCTAATATAAACATGAGTATTTTCATATAATTATGATATATGCAAAACAATATGTATTAATAATGAACTAACAAGATCTTTGTACCTTTCTTTCCATTTCTTCCTTGTTCCCTTCTACCCTTTTATTCTCCCTCACTTCCTTATCTCCTTCCTTCCTTCTTTCTTACCACTTTTTGTTTCTTTTCCTCAGCCTTTCTCTGTGTCTCTCAACCATTTATCCAATCAGTTTCACAAATGAGTCCATTTTATTCCCCATTAGGTACTTTAACTCATGATATCTGAAGGTCCATTTGTCCAAATCATATATGTGTACTCTCTGTATTAGTGTACAAATATTCTTCCTGACATTACCATACTAGAAGCTCTATGAGCACACGGAGTACAACTGAAAACCTATTCCTTGGGGACTAGTCTATTACAGGATACATACTCAGGACTCTAGTTATTATTTCAATTTGTAGATGCACATATTGAAGACTGGATAGTTGCATGGGTAGGTAAATGAATGAACTGATGGATTTATGAATAAATGATGTTTTTATAGCTGGATGGATGGACAGATGGAAGGATGAATTGACAGATGGATGACTGATGAATGATAGTGTCTATTTCTCTAAACAGTGGTTTCTTTGAAAAGACAAATGTTATGTCACTCACTTGCTTACCAGGAGTTCTTCATCTATCTCAGTATAAAATTCAGATCCTTTAATGTGACTTACAATCACTTCTTGATGTGGGTGGCACTTACTACTCTCTGTTGGTGGCACTAACTACTCTTTTCGTGAAAATGTAAGTCATCATAATTCGCATTCTCTCTCAACCATTTTCTGTACTTGAAATGACTCTACCTTCAAAGATTTTCTTTCCTAGTTCTTCATTCCTTCTCATGGCAGTACCAATATATTTGTGACCATTTATTAAATATCACATTCCATTTGCATTTTACAACCATCTTATAAGTCATCATTGAAGCTGATAACACAACTGAAGCTGAAGAGTTGAGATTTTAACTCAGCTATAATTGCTTCAAAGCTTGGACACTGCTTAGACAAGCAGTATTCAGTGATGTTCTATTAACTGTAAGTGGATTGCTCAGCCATCTGAGGCTTGGTTTTCTCCTCTATAAAATGAGTTACTTGATGCTGGATACAGAGAGCCAAGCCATGCATTGCGCTTGGTGCAGTACCAACACAGAGAGACTAGTATGAAACCTGGCTTTATTACTAGTG
The DNA here is from genome assembly GCA_907164525.1 of Lophiomys imhausi. Classification (NCBI taxonomy): domain Eukaryota; kingdom Metazoa; phylum Chordata; class Mammalia; order Rodentia; family Muridae; genus Lophiomys; species Lophiomys imhausi. The sequence continues at coordinate 2,412,039 of CAJQZJ010000275.1, read as the reverse complement.
GGCTTGCTGCTTTGTAATAAGTTAGACTTTGTGACACTTATGGTCCTTTTTTTATTTCTAAGAATCTTTCTCTAATAACCAGACAAGTAAAAGCTTTGCAAAAATTGCTACTCCTATGTCTCCATTTGTGCTTAATAATCAGACTTACCTTATTCTTTGTAAAACATTTAGTCCTTTTGCTGATTAACAAGAAAACAGAAAGAAATGATGAGCCAAACAGATTTGTCATCTTTGTTCTCATGTGGCTTCCAACCACTGGCAGTCATTTTCTCTATGGATGGAGGAATGATCACTTTATCCCTTGCCAATTGCAGGAAACCACATGGAGGGGGTGGAATGTTCACCTGGCACCAACCACTGGACAGCAGGCCCTAAAATACCATCTTCTTTTTATAAATACCATATTTGCAAGAAAGGATTTTTCACTGTTGAGAGAATAATAATCAAGTATCTACTGTGTGTAATCTTTACAGACCAGGAACTATATTGACTAAAGGCTCTTAGCATTAAGTAAAATAGAACTATAAAACAGAGAGAAATATTAACTATCTTACAGGACTTCGATGACAGTCATCTGAGCTAACTACTAACTACAGAATGTTCTTCACATCCTACAAACTGTTATCTTGTATAATGGATACTGGATGCAGAAGAGAGCCATGTGTCCTCACAGTCCAAAGTTGAGAGTCAGAAATACAGTGGATTGTAGAGTAGATAGCAAGACTACAGTTAGTTGAAGTGTCTTTGTGCTTTTTTCTTAAACCAAGAGTTGCTTCTTTTAGCAAGCAGTTGCTATTAGTGGAGGATGAATCTAATCAAGATGTGGCAGAAGCAACCTAATAATTATGATTATATATTTCTGGTCCGCTGTGTTATATATGAAAATGCCTTTGAACATTTTCCACGTCCCCATTTCTACTCTTCTCTTTTTATCTTCTATTTTCCATCTATACTTTCTAGCATCTTACTTTTCCCTGTCTGGGAAAGGTAAGAACGCAGGGGTTGTTAATAGCCTCCGTTGTAGTAATCCCCCCACATACACATACACACTGTGTTTTTAATACTTATGTTATGATGGTTCCTGTTATGCTGTAATATTACCACAAAGTGTTGTCAGACTAGGTTGCTTTTCTTCCTCTCTTGATTTAGAAATATCCAACATGTTCATGCCCTACACACACAACAACAACAACACAAACACCACTACCCAGTGAAACTGAAGTGGCAAAGAGTAGAACTACAAATACAACTTGGAATACTCTTATTCCGTCCTCATCGACGATCTCCATCTCTCATTGGACCCCCTTAAGCAAATAAGAGTTGATCACCACATTGAGTTATGAACCAGCAGCACAAAAGAGGGTTCGCTGAAGGTCTAGATGTGACCTCAGCAGAAAAGAATTTTGAAGTTGCTTCAGACCAAGATCAGTGTAGATGAAGCATCCTTTCTCTGAGGAAAAGTAGCAAGTTCACATTTTTCTTTGCCCATTCTCCTATCCTTGAGTCAATGGACATAACTTAGAGAAGTTTGTTGTTATGGAATGATCTCATATAAGGAAAGGGAGAAGGAGAGATAAAATCCTCCCAAGTCTTACTTGTAACTCTATCATTCATAGTATAGTGTCCTCCCAGAACTGTTGTTTAAAATGTGGATCCTCTCTTTGCTCCCCTCTCTTGGTAGTTATTTTCTGGTGCTTCTGTAAGTCTAAGCAGGTTGCACCAAAGTCAGTAAAGCCACGAGGACTCTGATTTTAGTGATCCCTGCATCTAACAGGGACTTTAAGGTATAAACTTTTTCAATTCATTATATGGTTTTGAATCTTCATTACATCTTTTAGAAAATGAATCCATTCAAGAATTAAGCAAGCTCATAGGACATAAAGGGTGTTCAGCAAAATGTCTCTTCTTTCTATACAGGGCATCAAAGCCTCTAAGAGGAAGCTTAGAAAGCTTGAGCATTGGCTTAGTAGTAAGACACTTGAACTTCACTTCAAATGTGTAGTGACTCATCTGAGATCTGTTTTTCAGGGTTAGGGATGAGCTGAGTACTCTGTATTCAGCAAATTTTCCATGACACTGAGATCCACTCTTTTATCTTTAAGTTCTCATCTGACAAATCTCTTTTGGGGTGTGTGGGAAACTATGAACCAGAAAGAAGCTAGAACTTATTTACATCTCTTTTCTCCATAGGTCATCCAGATGTTGAACAGCCCTGTAAATCCAGCGTCCGCACCTGGAGTCCAAATTCAGCTGTCAACCCACACACAGTCCCACCAGCCTGCCCTGAGCCACAAGGCTGCTACCTCGAGCTGGAATTCCGCTACCCCTTGGTCCCAGAGTCTCTAACCATCTGGGTAACCTTTGTCTCCACTGACTGGGACTCTAGCGGAGCTGTCAATGACATCAAACTATTGACTATCAGTGGAAAGAACATCTCTTTGGGTCCTCAAAATGTTTTCTGTGATATCCCACTTACCATCAGACTCCGGGATGTGGGAGAGGAGGTATATGGCATCCAGATCTACACTCTTGATGAGCACTTGGAGATTGATGCAGCCAGGCTGACCTCCACTGTGGACAGCCCACTCTGCCTACAGTGTAAACCCCTGCAGTATAAAGTGTTCCGGGACCCACCTCTCCAGGAAGACGTAGCCGCATTACTCCACCTCAACAGACGATTCATGGACACGTGAGTGCATTTTCCTTTTCAGAAACTGATGAGATGGATGGGCTATGGAGAGACGTGGGGAAAGTCAGAAGGTGCTGTTCTTTAAGGGGAAAGTTCATCTCAGTCAAACTTACTTATAGAGATCGTATCCCAGTGCTGAGTGTAGAATTTGTGTTAATAAGGCAGAGTTGATGTAAGGGGAAGAGTCATGGTTGGATGCAAAAGGGTCAGAGGTGGGGACATTTCTTCTCTGTGACTTTCACTTATTGCTGCAAAACTTGGTCTTTTCAACAGCAAATAAGGGAGATTGGATGTGACTGGCAATGAAAAAGTCCTTTATTACAATTGAAAATGGAAGAACTAGACTTTGCTAATGATTTCCTTTTATATGAACTTGCAGCAGACTTGTGCCTTCTGAATGTTTATCCACTGTATGAAATGGTGATGTAGCAGCAGCTTCAGTGGGACTCGGGAACACGCCTAAGCAAGCACATGAAAACATTCTTAGACACTGAATGCTTCTAGTCACAATCTTTCTGTTTGTTTTATTTCCCTGGGTAGAAAAGAGTTCCTGACTTCTCTGATCATTGAGGATCTTGCAGCAGCTGTACAGACCCACAACTGCTTTCGTGGGTGAAGAGGATATGCTTGCTGTACCTATATATCTTTAACACTTACTTTTTAAGCACTTTTATAGCATTTTTTGTATCCTCAGAATATGTGTCTTATAAAAAAGATGACTGTGATGAGGTCATTAGTGTATTAGTGTTCTGTCGGTGTGTGAGCTTATCAGCTTTCTGTTGTTGTGACCAAAAAAAAAAAAAAAAACCAAAAAAAAAAAAAAAAACCCTGAGGTAAATCAAGGGCAAGGTATATGTTGCCTCTAAATACAGAACTTTTAGTCCATTGTCACTTTGACATGTTCCTACTGACAATTGCTAGATGCAGGACAGAAGGTCATGACATGAAACATATAGTAGTGTAGAGGTGCTTGGTTTGTGGACTCCTGAAAGGCAAGGAAAAGAGAAAACCTCATTTTCATTCGTCATGGGGTCCATTCTCCAGAGATCAATAAGTTTATGAATCTATGAATATATTAGTCTCTTTCTGATATCAAGCCTTCATGATCCAGTTACCTCCTAGAGGCCTCTACCTAGGCACTCTGCTTCAATGGGAGATAAAGCTTTGCTACAGAACTCTCCGGCGACATTTAAGTTCCAAACCTTAGCATCCTGTCGAACAGACAGAAGGCTCTAATAAAGTCGGTGCCATTCATTCATTGCAGCCACTCAACAACCACAGCCCTGCAGTCATTATCAATTTGCAAAGAAGGAAAAAAGAGGATTTCAGACGTGAGGTCACTTGTTTAGAGAGTGCTGAGAAGGAGAATGGAATGTAACCCCAAGTCAGTGGATCCAATTTATGTTCTGTCAAAGATTTGGTCTAACTTCTATTTTGGTCTTTTAAAAAAATGGTAGAGGCTTAACTGCCTAGTTTGAGCATGAAGAGTCTATGCAGCCAATTAGCAAATCTTATATAATACTTCCTATGTGCAAGAAATGCTGGTGGGGAAATTCTCAATAATGAAAAGAAGCTCAAGAGATAGATGCTTCACACTTGGCCCTCATCAGTCCACTTAGTAACATTAGGTACATTGATTACCCTCTTTGAGCATTCATTTTTCCTCTGTGTGATGAAAGTACTGATCTGTGTGATTCCTACAAGCTCTGCATGACTCTTTATTCAGTTCCAGGATGATATGAGACACAATCTCTACTCTATGTACTTGAAAATATTTACTAAGCCAATCATTAATGGAAAGCAAATTCTGGAAGGAAACTTTTAATCTTTTTAAGAGACAGAACTAATTTCAAACAATTTACCAGCACTTCCTTTTAAATGCCAGCAATTAATGTGCACATCTCAGGCAAAACCTTGCCCATTCATTGAGTGAGAGATGAAGAACATCTGTTTAAGAACTCAGAGGGAGCACTTGGTTTGTGTTTGAGAATGTACTTAAGACTTAAGTACATGGTCTTTCCACAAAAATATTCCATAACCATGTCCCATCCATCTCTCACTTGTCTGAACTGGTAAAGTTCTGTAAATTTGTAGTCACTTAAGATTTTATAAAATAGTAGGGGAAAGAAATAAGAGATGCCTTAAGACTTCAGTTTAAACATGGCTTTCATTTTTGGCCTTGATTTACAAGCCTGTGAGAACTGACATGGGTTTATAAGTGCAGAATGGTGGAAATGAAACGGAAGAAAAAGCACCCCAAGTTCTATTCTCTGCTAAGCCACTAACTTATTCTGTGATCCTGGATGAGTCACTTATTCTTTCTGGTCTGTAAATGCCTCAGAACTGAAAGAGGGAAGTTGCACTCAAGTTATAGTTCTTAAATTGAGCTGCTCCTTTCAAAACCTTGAGATACTTTTAAATGGCCCAATGCTCACCTGTTTCTCCTGCCTTCCTCCCTGCTATTAATTTAATAGTAAGTGTGAGGCTTGATGATCAGGACTTGTAAACATCTCATGGAGTGATTATGGTATGTGATAACCTTTCAGACCCACAAGTCTTAAGCAGACTCCAAGGGTGTGGCTGTAGATCAGCTGCATCAGTCTTACTTGGCAACCCAGAAAGGCCCAGTTCTCAGGCCCTGGTCAGTGTACTGAATCAGAAATCCCATGTGCTGGGTCTCTCCAGGGGATTCTCTTGCCGGTTAAAGTTTAAGGGCCACTGCTCTTGTTGAGCTCTGAGGCCCAGGAATCTCCAACTCCTCTTTTTCTCTCAAAGCTACTCTTCCAATTAGCAAGTAAGCGTGGAGGGCAGTCTGAGCTGCCTTCTGTACTGAGTAGCCAAGGACCACTGAGACCAGCCCCTTCCATGAGAGCACCCCACCTGAGTGCTGAGGAGAGGACATGCCCCGGCCTCTGTGATAGAAACAGTGGTTCTTATGCCACTTCACATCCAAAGGCATTACTCTTATGTCCACGCACTCTAATGTGCCACTTTTTTCCAGTTTGTCAGGGAAGCATTTCTTTACAGTCCGTAGAATGTGACAAGTCCCAGACTGAGGTACTGCTTAGCCTTCAGTTTGACTTCATAAAAATGTATTTATTTTTATTTTATGAGTATGGTTTGCCATGCAAACATATGCGCACCACATGTGTGCCCGCAAAGACTGGAGGAAAGCACTGACTCTTTCAGAAACTGGAATTGCAGAAGGTTGAGAGCCACCATGTGGGTGCAGAGAATGGAACTCGAGTCCTCTAAAAGATCAGTAAGCTCTCTTAACCACTAAGCCACCTCTCCAGCTCCCCCTATTTCCCTCTACTGGGAGTCATAAAAATTTTGTTGGAGACTAATGCTGGTTTGGGCTGGGCTTTCTCAATTGACTATATTCTGAATCACTGACGAGTAAAAAGAAAACACATCACCAAAAGTCTATCTACCATTTCAACTCCTTTTTTATCTCTCAGTAATTTGAGTTTTGAATCTTACTGCAATTATGTGTCAGAAAGAGAGAGTGTTTGCTGCTTTTAAATTTTTTTTTCATATCAAATTAATTGGCTTTTATACAAGTTCTATATAAAGGCTGTTTTGGAGAAAAGAGAAGGGGGGTTTCCTTTTTCTTCTGACTCAACCCATTACGTGATTCCCTTTGACCTTAGTCTCCATTTTTTTTCTCTCAATGAAAATATTTATTCTTTCTGTTATCTGCACTAGAGATAGTTTCCTAAGGTATGACATTGATGAAGAGAGTCCTCTATGCTTATTCCATGGAAGTTTCTGGTAGACTGATTACTTTTGGCTAGGACAAGAAAGAAATGTGGAATAGTTCCATCTTCTTGTAAAAACCCTACATTGTATGAGAACTAACATCAGAATTAAAGGGCCAGCACTGGCTTTGCTAATAATTAACAAACTAACTCAGCATGTGACACCATTGCACATTGTATCACCTTTTGGGCCTCAGTTTTCATTATTATAAAATATAAAATGAAGGCCCAAAACATTAAGATTCTCTCTGTGGGCAAATCTGCATAGAGAAGGTAACTTAGGTGAAAAGTGAGTTTTATACTTTTTTTTTGCACTAAAAGGATTGAACAGGGTTTGCTTAGAATAATTAGTCCTTAAGAGACTCTAACTTATTGAAATATGCTACCTGTGACCACGAGCAATTATTTGTGTCACACTGTTTTAAGTGCCTTCTAAGCACTTAAAAAGCAAGTAAGAAAGTAAAACCTCAAAATGATGTATTCTCCAGCCTTGAATGGCTAGGAAACACATAGCCATATTTAAATCCCAGATACAATTCCAAGCTCTTCTGTCTAACGATTCTACTGTACACTCTCATATCAGAAGGTACAGTTTAGGATTTGAGAGAGTCACTGACTTGTGTAGCCTTCTAAGCACACTATGTAGAATATGGCATTACAAGGCAGTTGTCACCAGTCAGCAATCAGCACTTGTGCATTGTTGGGATCAGAGAACACATATTACACAGCTAGTTCTCTATGACCCCAGATGGAAATAGAGAGCAGATTTGTTTTTTTTTACTTTCCTTGGCTTTCATACAGTCTTTTAGATTCCCCCAAAATGAATAAACTGTGTAAAACTAACAGGTGATAGATGATAGATAGATAGATAGATAGATAGATAGATAGATAGATAGATAGATGCATACATACATACATACATACATGAATAATGTGGTGTTAAATCAAACCAGGAACAGCAAATAGCTGCTCACTTATTCATCTTTGCATCTGTTTATTTCATCCATTTAACAATTCATTCAACAAATACCCACTGATTATCTATTTGGTGCTGTGCTCTATGTTTGGAAATGATGATAGGCTAATTTCTCAAACTTCTCAGGCTATATTGGAAATTATGTTACCTCTGTAAACGATGTTCTGAGAGAAGACTCCAAAAATTCAAAATTTGAGAATTAAACTTAGAACTGGGGAATAAAATCTTGAAATGTTGTATTACTTTTTCTTATTGGATCTGAAATGGAAGAATGGGTGGACTTTAACATTCAAAGAGAATCAAAGAAAGTCAAGTTTATTAAGTGTTTACTAAGTCCATGTCAAACACTTACTAAAGGCTTCACATAGATAACATCAGTGAACTTAACAATTACAACAGCCCCTTATTCCTAGATTATAGACAATGACCTGAAACTGAAAGGAGGGAGATGATAGAGTTTACACGGCTATCAAGTGGCAGATCTGAAACTTCTTAAGTGTGTGGTTCTATTTACTATTAAGTTTCATTCTCTTTGTTAACACTTCTTTCTTCATATTCCCTTCAAATGCAAAAACAAAACCATTCTTGCATATTTTTCTTTCCCAACTTGCTTCTCTGTGTACCCCATTGTATGGATGTATTTATTCCCTCACATTCAGACTGTCTTGCTTCCAGCTCTGTAGCTACCTATTTTGCCTCATCTCCCTGACATTCTCAGTATAATTTTGGAGTAAAGGAATTGCCTTCTTAGGGTGTAGGGACATCCTCTTGCAACTCTGACTCTAGAATTCTACATATCAGATCCCAAACTCTTCCAGAATTGTACATATCAGACCCCAAACTCTTCCAGAATTCTACATATCAGATCCC
>CAJQZJ010000275.1:2390147-2403733 GCA_907164525.1 Lophiomys imhausi | reverse complement strand
CAAACTCTTCCAGAATTCTACATATCAGACCCCAAACTCTTCCAGAAATCTACATATCAGACCCCAAACTCTTCCTTTGGAATTCAGATGCTCAGCATCCATGTTTATCAGTAGGAAGCCATTGGTTCTCTCATCACTTTATTTTATCAGCCAATACGTTGATGATTTTCACTTGAGTCCAGGTTTTCTCTGGTTGCTAGGCATGCAATAATGAAGGGAGGGAAGGTCCTTGCTTTGACTGACTCTTAAAATGTAGTTGGAAAAGACAAAAATAAACAAATTCTCATCTGACAAGGTGGAACAGACATGTGATGCCAACTTAAGCCAACATTGAACCTAATTCATGGTCAACAGAAGGCACAGGTGGCTCCAGCAGGCTGTTTCTATGGCTCTTCAGCTGAGTCATTGCTTTCTTTTTGTAAAGCCCTATGTATGTGTAGGCCTTTCTGTTTATTACTCAGTCATCCACTTTGTTTTTTATTTATTCATTTGTTCAGTTATTCATCCACTGAATAGTCAAAATTTAGCATAATGATTTTCAGTAACATTTCATTTAATAAATTATTAAGTTTTCTGTGCATTGCACTATGTTTAGACTAGACATAGGTCTGATCAATTGTTGACTTCATTTCCATAGTTTAGAGCGAACACAGACAGGAATCATGGACATAATCATGGATGAAAAGGGACAGGGTATAAGGAGCACAGTAGGACCATAGGAAAGCCCACAAGTACTGATAACCTGGTTTGAGAGGAAAAGATTTTGTAGAGTGAAATCTACATAGAACTGAAATACATGGAACTTTTGCTCACTGAAATTTGCCATGGCTCATAGTGGAAGCCAAGTTGTGTCCAGTGAGCAGTGATGAAAAAAAATCAATGAATGAGTAAAGAACTGAATGAATGAATGGACACATGCAGGGAAACTCATAGGTGTACAAGCTCAACCACAGACTAAAAGTAAAGCCTTGAAGTAGAAATAATGGCATTTTGGCCGATCTATCTATTTCATACATCTATTTTGGTGGTGGTGGTTTTCGAGACAGGGTTTCTCTGTGTAACCCTTGGTGTCCTGGAACTTTCTCTGTAGACCAGGGTGGCCTTGAAATCACAGAGATCTGCCTGATTCTTCCTCCTGAGTGCTGGGATTAAAGGTGTGAGCCACTACCACTCAGCTCTTTATTATTAACTTTTTATTTATTACACAAAGAATGGGTTCATTAGGGCAGTTTCACATTTGCATATTATTATGCTATGTTCATATTTATCCATTACTCACTCTTGCCCTCCGATTCTTACTATATCTCTCTCCATAACAAGTGGTAGTGCATTTTTCAAGTACAGTTTTGACATATGAAAGAAAGCATGCAAGATTTGTCTTTCTTTTTCTATCTATTGCTCTCTTTTCCATTAATGCTCCCTCCTTATCTTTCTTCTGCCTCTCAATAGCTCTCATTTGACTTCCATGTTTGTCTGTCTATCTATCTCTTTTTCAGAAGAGAAACTGTAGTATGCTCTGAATCTGGCTTGTTGCTCAACATGATTCCTCAAGTTCTGTCCATTTTCTACAATTGTCACCACTTTGCTCTTTATTTAAACTGTTCTTTAATGTTCCATGAAACAAATAAAACTAGCATGCTCCAAGTAACTTAGTTATATCCCATAAATATTGGAGTTTATATTATTTCACCTATTTTTATTACATATAAGCAAATAATAGAGTCTGTATTTTTTCTATGTTGTTTTTTTAGTGAATCTGCTGCAGTGAGTGGTCTTGTATGAATTTCCGTGTAAGCACAAATGCATAAGCATTTCTCTAGTTTCAATATTGATAAATAGAATTGCTGGAGCATAAACTATCTACCTTTTCCATTATTAGTTGGACACCACATATAGCATTCTGAGAATGCAAACTATTGTTCACCTCAAAGTTGGTTTTCATTTTCCATTTCAATCCATTTGCTTACTCATCAGTGGTCTGTATACACATGGTGCATCATAGCATAAATAGTGTACTCTGGTACACTGCACCATGGGATGTCTTAAACAAAGTAAGTCTCCTCTCTAACGGGTGAAGAGTGAGCATTTTGATGTTTCAAACAAGCTTTCTCTTTGTTGAGACTGAGATTTGAATTCCTCTCTAGTTGATCCTGATCACCAACCTGACAAGATTGAGAAGTACCTAAACCATTAGCAGAGCACAGATCTGAGAGTAATTAATTTCAGGGGGAGAATTGACTCTGAATGTGGGCTGCACCATATTCTGGGGGCATAGATGGAATAGGAAGGAAAAAAAAAGAAAGCCTAGTACAAACACATTCTTTGCTTCCAATCTTCATAATAAAAGCTGTTTTCTGTTTTTTAACAAGTCTTGCACTCCCACACTGTCAGAGCTTACTCTTAGGTACATTGAACATGGTTTGTCTTTGTCCACTTGATGCATTTAGCATAACTTCTCAATGACATATCTCATTCTCAGTTTATTTCCTGGTTATTCTCATTTCTTGTACTGAGACATCTGTATCAATATCTTTAAGCTAGCACCCATCTTTCATCTACTCATATCTCCATTGTCCCTTCTATTAAACAGAGATTCTAATGTCAACCCTCCCTCATTTCTGCCAGTAGAATCAGGATCAAGGTAAAACAGGGAGTCAAAAGATAATGAGTATTCATGAAGTGGTTACACTGAGTCATCCCTTATGGACTGATATATTTATCAAACACTTCTTTATTGCATACTCTGTGCTGGGAACCAGGCCATGTTCTGAAGATAAAACAGGTAACAAGAGCCAATCTGCTTGCTGCCCTCAGTAGAACCTAAATTTAGTCACTGTGATAATGACCCTCATGTGTACTAGTAGACAGCAGCATTTCTTGGGATAAGTGTTGACATCACTACCACTAGGTAGTGAGCACCTCAAGACACCTAGTCAGTACTTTTTATAAGTCTACCAATGAAGTCTAGGTGCTGGCACATCTGATTTTTAGATGTGGAATTATGAAGTTCAGAGAGACAGTCATTAATCTCAGCTTCTAGAATTAGTAGAGCTCTATCTGCACAGTCTCCCTATCTGCCTGGCCCCCACTCCCAACAGCTGCGCTTGGCAAAGCTGTAGCATTGTAGACTGTAAGCATTGCTCTCTTGGCTTACAAAGTACAAAGCAGCACCTTGATGGATGGAAAAACAGGATAAAAATAGTTTATTCTTGATTCCAAAAGCAACAGAATAAGAAAAATAGGAAGAGCGAGAGCAAAATCACCATGTTAGCACTTAAGGAAATGAAGGATCCAGGAGGAGGAGGATTCAGGAGGTACAGACATTGTCAGACCAACAACGTTTCCAGTAACCGATTGCTGACAAGCAGTATTTGGTTAGACTTCTTCCTGAAGAAGGCTGTCTCCCACATTTGCCAACAGCAGGATTTTGCCCGTGCTCAGAGGTGCTGGCCAGCAAGTCATAGGGTCAGTATGAGGGCAAGAACTCTCTCTCTCTCTCCAATACCAGAAAGAGTACCATTGTTCTTAGGTCAAACCAAGTATAGTGGGTAATATCTGACTCTGTGTCTGGAAGCTGGGTATTGCTCACCTATGACTTCCACTTGCCAGTTTACAGACAAAGCTCTCTAAAAATCAAATGTGAGTTCTGGGAACATCAGGATAAACACAGGGACTCAGCAGAATTGAAGAATCTTCAAGAGCAGCAGCAGTCAGAAGTGATAGTGGTGTCTTAGCACCCTCATGATTTTGACAACGTGAAGAGACCCTGTCGCATGGTGAGCACCCCCAAAAATCACTAGCCTAAATTTTTGAGTCAATCAGGTACAGAACTCTGCTTTAACAAAACTGTCTCTTATTTTGTACAAGTAGGGAAACAGATCAACAGAAGCTAAGTGATGGGGTCCAACTCTCTGATAGTAAATTTGCCCATATGCTCATTCATTCCTTTACTCACTCATTGAATAATATGTGACTACTGGGCTGGTTAGATGGCTCAGCAGGTGAGGATGTTTGCCACCAAGCTTGACAACCAGAGGTCAGAGAAACCATATAATAGAAGAAGAGAACCAGTTCCTACAAGTTGCCTCTGACCTCCACACACTACAGTACACACATAGAGGCACACAAATAAAATAATTTTAAAAAATTAAGAAATGACCACTATATGCCAGTCTTTGTGATGGTGTCATAATTTTGAATCTTGCAGGAGAACTAAGGTAAACAATAGCTTGCAAAAATGTAATTACAAATTGAGGAATCTTTTTTAAGTTAAATAATAAATTTGAATAACAAGATATTAAATGAATATTGATACAAGGTTGATGAATAAAACTTTTTATGGGCTTTTTGCCATGTATCCTCTTTATATGTTTTTTTTGGGGGGGGGAGGTCATAATAGAATAGCCTTCCTTAAAAATGGATAAGATAAAGAAGAAGAGACTAGAGAGATAAACAAGGGTTAAATTTTGAAGGGGTTGGTAGTTCATATTAAAGAGTTTAGGTTTTTTCACTACAATTAGAGAAACTTGACAAAAATAGAAGGTCTGCTCAGTTGTTCCATGATGTTGCTCTTGGTGAATAAAGGATGGAGAATGTATGTCAGAGTCTTGTAAAGACCAAACAAGGGAACAAATGACTTGGAAATATGTGACAAAGATAGTAACAACTGCACTTCCTAATTAATACCAAGGGACATGTAGAGACTGATGAGTGACTTTTGAGCTTCTGGCTTAGCTACGTAGAATGAACAATGTGTCATTTTTTGAACAGAAGAAGAAATAGATTTTAATTTTGCTTATGTTCAGGGATCCAATCAGACTAAGAGATTGCTCTTGAGTGTATCATGTTGGACATACCTAAGAGTCCTATGCAAAGATATGGTCAGCTCAGGAGGCTATTAGATATACAGAACCTATTTTCTCATAACCCAAATGGATTTCTACTAACCTCATGCTGAGTTTCTCTTTTGAACAACTCATCACCACAAAATTGCCTCTTCACACAATATAACCTACTCTAATTTTTTAACAAATCATTAAAGAAAAAATATGCTTATTTCTGATACAATTTATAGCCTCTAGAGACTGACTATGTTAAATTCTTCTCTGTATATTAAAATACTAGTAACCTCACAAAATAAACGGTTTTCTCATTTTGAGAAGACACTCAGAGAAGGAAAAAACTGACCTTTATGGCTCCACTGACTGCATGTTAGAATATCACAAGGGACTGGAGAGATGGCTCGGCGGTTAAGAATATCATACAATACACATGTGATAATGCAAGTATGCTTAATGACTAAGCATCAGGTAGCAATAATTTTTAACTGCTAAGTCAAAGAAAGAAACTTCTTAAAGCTAGATTTGGTGGAAGATACCTATAAGTCCAGCACTTAGGACATCGAAGCAGGCTGATCAGGAGTTTAATGCCAGCCAGCATAGGCTACATTGTCAGTTCAAAGTTAACCTTGAATCCCTGTCTAAAACCCCTCCTCTAAAATATAAAATGAATCTATAGAATTTTGAGATGGTATTTTAAAACACTGCTCACCTGAGCCTCTCATACTAGCACACAGGAAGAAACTTCAGTGGGAAGAAACATCCTGTCAATTAGAATTGTAGATAAGAACTGGAGTTATCCTGCTTAGCTGTGGTCAAGGGTTAGACAGCCCAGTTCAGTTGTTTTTATTAAGTATCATATGTTGCAGAGAAAGTTTGTATTACTGCTTTACAGAGATGAGTATTGGGTCTCAACACGTCAGTAACATTTTACTATAGCAAGTGTCTATCCCAATTATGTGGGGGGGGGGGTGGTGGCATGTTCAATAAAGTAGTATGTCTACAGATTTAGCTCTATAAGTTTCTATAGATTTCTACAGGTCAGTACCCTCACAGCATAGTAACAGCAGTTCTTAGCAAAGAAAAATTAAGTCTGTGACTTTATAGAGGGTGCTTATTTAAACAGTGCTAATAGTTCCTCTTCTATAGATGCTCATGGAACATGTTATCCCTTGTTATCAATCTTCCAGAAGTTATTAGAAGGCTCTATTCAGTTTTTCCTGACATTGGATAACAAAATTAACCTTCTTTTCTTGTTACATGTGCCCCAACTGGCTTTTTAAAAAGAGTTCCTTGGTAAGAAATAAATTAATGAAATCAAGTGGAGATGGGTCTCCTGGAGCTACATACTTCTCTCTTTTTTTTTTTTTTCTATCCACCCTAGGGGTAGAGTAGACTTGGTTGTGTACCACAAATTATTGATTTTTTAAGAAAACAAATAGATGAAGAGGAAAAAAAAAGAAAAAGAAAAGCTCTCAGAACAATTACAGATGTGAGAAAAGATAAATTTAATCTCACACAGAGCACTAGCAAAAGAAAGGGACGAAATCTCTTCACTCTATGCTAGAAGACTCTAGAACCATGAGGGAAAGTCTTGATGGGTTTATGTCATGTCTGTTGAAACAGGAATGTCAGACATCACTTTTGAGATGTTGAATGTAGAACCACAAAACCTGACTCACAAGCCAGCATACAATGTGACCTAACCCAGCTCTCTTTCTTGACTATGGATCCTAAGCTCTGTCCTCTGAGCAGAATGACTGTTGTTCTATGACTTCTTGCAGGGAGGTGGTGGGAAACACTAATGAGATAATGGTCTTGCGAGAACGTGATGTAGTCTTGAGAACTGTAAAGATTTAATCTTCCTCTTCTTTGGTTTCCACTAGATTTGTCCTAGTCCAGTCCCATGCTGGAGTATGTAGGTGAGGTAGAGACTGGCACAATCTCATATACAAAGAGTCCCAAAGAGTACAGTTGCTGTTATTCAGGGTTAGATTAGAAAAAAAAATAAGGTTAAGTGCATTGTAATTAGAGAAAGATAGGGAGAGGGTACAACATCTGCTAGCCAAGGATTGGAGGGGCTGGATTTTAGTAGCAGCATTCTAGACTGCTTTTTCTATGTATTTCGATATTTGCTTTTTCATCTGTGTACTCAAAACCCCCTTTGATAAATGAAGGAGCATAGGTGGCTCTGAGAGTCATTTCTGGGTCTGACAGCCTGTTTTGAGACTTTTCTTGAGCACCTAGTGGCATAATCTAACTCTGTAATAATGAAAAAAGCAACTGACTATCAATAAGTCTGGACTCTAGATTAGGTAAAAATCAAAACTAGAACCATCCCTTTTTACACTTTAAATGCTCTGTCAGACAACAGTAGTGTATTTTAGGTCTATTTTTTATCAGTGGAGGTGAGTAGTATTTACCTTATTTTTCTTTGTCCTCAACTTGTAATGCAAGGCCAGATATCAAATTGATGTTCAACAAATGGGAATGTATCCCTCTGTGTCACCTCAAAACGACATCCATGATCCATTACTAAGGTTGTATTTAATGCATCATAGTCCTTTAAACGAAACTTATAGAATGAACTGGACAGTAAAGAATCAAAAGACCACGAATTAAAAGTTCTCCTCCAAGAAACTCACTTTTCTCTTTCCTGAAGTGAGTGGATTGGGTCCCATGTGTAAGCCAGTCTTTTATTCATTCAACAGACACTAAATTACCACTTTCTCTCAGGCTCTGAAGACTAGTCCTATAGGAGTTTAACTTCATTGATGCAAAAAGGTGACCAATAAATGAGGGAATATAAAACAGAGTGAAATGGTATGTAAAGGGAATCCCATTGACTAAGAGTTCTTCATTCTTCTCTAAGAGTTGGTGAGAAGGTCTGTAACAGATTGCATTGCCAGTGAAGGTTCATATGGCTTATTCAGAGAGTGGAGGTGATGCTACTTCCTTCTGGTGATAAATGGTGGAAGTGATAAAAGACAGTATGAACAGAAATATCAAAGAGTTTTAAAGGGAACTGTTCATAATGGTCCCAGAATGCCTTGCTGAAGAGTCTAGACTTCATCCTGAGGAGTGGGAACTACAGGGAATAAGACTTTCAGTAACATGAAGACTGATTACATTTGGTCATACATACAACATCTCTTAAATCTTGTGTGTGTAGCTGGTAGATGCAGAATTGGAGGCTTCAAATGTAAATAGTAATGAAGGTGAGATTAGTGCAAAGCTAAAGTAAAAGATGGTGGTTTTGGACTAGGGGGCTGAGGGAGAAGGAAGTTAACTAGATGAAGCTGAGCAAAAAAACTCCATAACCATTCAGAAGAAAGAGGCAAATGTATGGGTTTGGAAAAATACCCATGCTACTGGCACCACTGAATAAGAGTGAGTATAGACTCAAAGATGTACTTAAGTTGAGATGTTCAAAGGTGACTTCCAGGAGCTGGTCCATGAATCAAAAACAGGCACCATCTGCAGGTCTTTTTGAATTGTAACTTATCTGCTGTAGCAATGCAAGAGAAATGAGGTATGCAAATAGATCTTTCTACACACGTGTATATGTATATATATATGCATGTATTCTCTCTTTTTCTTTCTCACATGTATGTTTTTGTATGTCTATCTCTGCCTCTCTGTCTCTTTTTCTCTCTTCTCTCTCTCTCTCTCTCTCTCTCTCTCTCTCTCTCTCTCTCTGTGTCCATGTGTGTGTATGCATGAGTAAGTGGGTGTGTATGTGTGTGTTGGAACTAAACAAACTGGACCTGTGAGACCACCAGTTTTCATCACTCACTGATTCTTAAAGTGTAGTCCAATATTCTGAAAAGGTCCCCTGGGGGGCAGTAGGGTTAATCTTCCATAGCACTAATGCCTCTAATGTTACAGGGCTCTGGCTTTGTTTGCTACTCAGGATTAATCATTCACTCATGGGCTTTAATACAAGCCAGACACTACCTCCCTGTGCCTCATGTGAAGCAGCACCATTTCATGTCCATCCTGATGTCGGCTTTCACATTCCTGCTGTCAGAGTGGGAAGTGGGTTTTTTTTTCTTTTGCCCCAACTTCAGTGTCGTATGAAGAAAAATGGTCAGTAACCTATGTACAAACTTATTTAACAAAAATGCCAGAAATTAGTGTATAGAAAACCTACTGTTTTGTTCTTGTTTTTGACTTTGTGTTCTGGTACACTGGACTCTGTTATCAACTTGCTGTGTGACTTGGGATGACTTCTCTTGGCATGGCACTCATCCACACTGAGCCACTTTGAAAGGTTGGTGCCCTTTGACTCTGATCTCCATGGTTTTTGCAATTTGTCTGAGCTAAACTCTTTAGATACAAACTCAGTCACCAAAACTTTGAAACAAACTGTTCTGAGATGCTCGAGTCTATTGTCTAGACTCCCCCAAACTCTCAGACTTAAAAAGAACACTAAAGTCATCTAATCAATACTGATAATTCACAAAAAAAAATAATAATTGAGCCCAGAGAGGCAAGATAACATCATCAGAGTCACAGTCATTTGGTGGCAGAATAGAGACTAGAACTCAGGGTTCAGGTTTCGTGACCGGAAAGCTAGGTGTTCCTTCCCCATATAACAAGAGTGCTAGAATCTGTCCAGACCTTGGGATTCCAATAGGAGCTCAGTCTCACTAATCATGGAGTAGTCTTCTGTGTTTGCTCGGACTGAAATCATAAAAAGTTGATGAAATAACCTCATGGCAGCTGGGGTAGGTGAGGAGGTGGCTAGGAAATAAGTAAGCACATTTGGTCAAGTTCAGTGTCCACATTACCCTGTGGGAGTCCTCATTTCAAAACAAGCTTAATCTTATAGGTTCAAGACCCCCCCCACCCCCACCCCCACCCGAAATGTAACTTCCTGCTTCTAAGAAGCAGGACTTACAAAGTGGCTTGGAAGAGTCTGCAGACATCAAATAGTTCTTACAAAATAGCGTTTTGATGAGTTAAGTGTAAATGAATCAGAAACATAAGGATTACATTTTCCCCTAGCACACATGGGTTTCAAAATTGAGGGGAATTGTAGCCTAACAGCACGCGGGCTTTCACTGAACCCAAAGCGTCCATGGGGATGGTGGGGGCAGAGAAGAAAGGGAAGCCCAGCCCCCAAATAGTTTTAGATGTGGTGCCAAATTCAAAAATGCTGTGGGCTCACCCTTTGCCAGTAATAAAATTGCTGGCCACCCAGAAAGGCTATGGGGAGGAGAGAGGAGATTGCTTTCCCCACTGGCCCCTGAGTCCTCAGTAACTCTTGAGTGCTGCTCAATCACCAGCTGTCACTGGGTCCCTGTGCTGGACTGGCTGGCCCCAACTTGGCCTCAGTTTTCACACTATACTGTATGCCTTGTTTACATCCGACTATATCTGTTGTTTTGGCTCCCAGAGTCCTTGGAGATCAAGCAGCTTGTCACAAGTCACTGCTCTATAATCAAGTGACCTGTCCATCACTGGCAAAGTGTTTGGGGGAATTGTCACATAACTCTTTCGGTTGCCTTCAGAAAAAAATTAGAGTCCCTTGGGAATGCTTTCCTCTTTACTTTAATGCTGTCCAGGTGTAGAGTTTCCCCAAAGTGGTAAATATACTTTATTCAGATCTCAGCATGACACAAATAACCGGCAAAATCACAGAATGCCTGTTACCTTATGCCAGGATCTTAGGCTTAGACTCCTATATGATTTCCACATTGTCTCTCCATTCCTCCCCTTATGTTTTATTTCATTGCACTAGAAAGTAAGAAAACCATTTCAATTGATGGTAAAAAATAATAAAAACAAAATAACAAAGGACTTGGCTGCAAACTGATAGTTTTATTAAATTTGCTACTGGGCTTTAAATTGGTAGCAGGGCAAACTTTGGACAATAATATCAAAAGTTTCTGGAATTAATCATTTGTGTGTATATATTTGCTCTTTTCTGGGTCTTACACGGAATAAAAACAGCTTCATCAACATGAAAAGAATGAGTTTTTCACTACCTGTGCAAGACAGTCTATCCTAGTCCCATTGGGAAGGAATTCAAATGCTCAGTAGATTCTCAGATCATGACATCCCATTTTTCATTTGTTGAATTCAGACCGTGGACTAGAGGATACCATGGTCACCAGGAGAAATAAGATGATTGCTATTGCAAAACAAAACAAAGAAACTTTCTTAGCAATAGGACCTCAGACACTTGCATAGAAAGGCTGATGTCTTCCGAGTGCCTGGACTGGAGAGGAGGAAGGATGGATGGAGGAAGATTCTAGAGCGGTGCAAAGATGGATACTAACTTGGTATCTCAACTACCATTAGTACACCTAAGTTTTGAGTTTGAAAATTGCAGGTAGGGAAGAGCTTGGGCAATCCCTAAATCAACCATATTCTTGTTTCAATGGATTCCCCCACATGACTGGGGATACCTCATTGACTCTACACTCTGGATTGACCATTGTAGTAAAAGCTTCCTCTTCTTGTGGCTAACCTGATGGCTCAGTCAACGTGAACTCTTCATCTTAAAAGATTTACCTATGCCCTGTTATATGACATTCCTACAGCTCAGAACACCAGTCATTATTTATATCTTCCTACGTTCCCCCTGTAGGTACTCTTTCAAACTATTGATTTGTTTAGTAGATCCTTCTGGGAAAATGTTATATGCCAGACAATGTGCTAGAAACTGAGATATAACTGTGAGTTATAGGGTCCTCTGCCTTCAAAAAATTAATAGACATTTAATATGATGGATAGAAAGTGATTGGTTTTATAAAATAGTACAAGAAATTAAGGATTTATACAAAGAAACCAACTTAATCCAGATGCCAAAAAAAGAAGTCTACTCAGCCATCAGAAACAATGAAATCAGGCAACTTTCAGCCAAATGGATGGAACTAGAGAAGCTCATCCTGAGTGAGCTAACCCAGACACAGAAGGAT
Source organism: Lophiomys imhausi (assembly GCA_907164525.1). NCBI lineage: Eukaryota > Metazoa > Chordata > Mammalia > Rodentia > Muridae > Lophiomys > Lophiomys imhausi. Next base: position 2,391,966 of record CAJQZJ010000275.1, on the reverse strand, counting down.
GCACATGGCATCTATTCACTTATAATCAGATTTTATCTATATAGTACACTATAACTATACTACAGCCTATGCACCAAAGGGAACAGGAACACAGACTTTGTTCCCTGTCAATGAGACACTTTGCCCTAGTGGTGCTACTTTGTAGGTCCCCAGTGTATGATGAGGCTCTTGGCCCTCATATGACTGATGAATTGGGGCGGAGGACTGTTATGTAGGGACACTTCACTCCAGAGGAGAGGGATGGAAGGGATGGGAGTAGAAGGTAGGAGGGCGGGACCGGAAGGGGTGGAAAGAGAGTACTGTGAAGGGGATGTAATCTGAGGTAATAAATAAACATAAAAAAAGAAAAGTGAAAAAAAGAAGTCTATAAACCTCCTACTCTTCACACCCATGACTGGATCCTGGTCTACGGTCACAATTTTCAAGCTGTACCTTGTATTGCAGCCATATTCAACTTAGTTTATCTACCATGTTCCTCTCTGAACTATTTAAAGTAGATGACGGTGTGTTCATTTTGTGTTATTTGTCCTTCCTAAACTTCATGCTTTTTAATTGAACAAGGATAAACTGAACAGGTAGAATTGATTTGTTCAAAATCATGACAGAGGAAATCACTTTTATTGCCAGTTGATCCAGGACCAGCTTGTTGTCCTGCTTTTTAAGATACTCCTTCCAAAGAGAGTATTTTATGGACTGCAGAGATGGCTCAGCCGTTAAAGGCTAGGCTCACAACCAAAAATATAAGAGAGTACTTTGTAGCAAATCTTTAACAAACATCCCATCCATCACCAATCTCACTAATAGAAAGTTAGATCAAAATGCCTCCAACCTAAAGTAGAAGTGGAACTTTCCTTTAATACTTCATGATGAGGCTCACACTGGAATTAAACACTTTTAACAGTAACACATAGAAACCTTGACTATATGTAACTTTACTATGTGAATGTTTAGAAAGACATTCTTTGGGTAGAATACTCATGGCTTCAAGGTCATTCCACATGATGTGGCATGTTATTAGAGCTTTTAGCTCTCTTTAAATAAAGTAGGATATGAAAATATCTACCACAGTGTCAGACCTACATCTTCTATTCAATGAACAACATTTCCTCTCTCCCCAAGCCATTTGCCTATTCTGCTTCCAAAGGAAAATATCAAGTCATTGCTAGGAAACCAAAATCTCTTGTTCTTTTGACTTGACTTCTGACCTTTCTCCAGTCACATGAGCACAGCATAGTTTGTGAGAACTCATCTAGGATGTTCTCCTCATCAGACTAGGCAATAGCAGCATTCTTTGGTAGTAACTATATATATATATATATATTTTTTTTTTAGTTTAAGGTATTTATTTTTCCCCCCAACAGCTCTCACTTTCAGTCCAAATAATGGTTCTTTTTCTTATAACTATAAATACAATACAAAACAACAGAAATAAATAGGCCACGATTATAAGAGTTATATGGCTTAGCATACATTCCCAATGTCCAGTCCATATGTATTTGGCACTTGACTTTAACATTCTACTATCTAACCATCTCCATGAGTTTAAAGTTCTATGTCTAACTCAGCTTTCATACTAACTTGCCTCATAATTTTAAAAATATCTTCTTAGATCCAGAACACCCTCTTGATTCCTAAACAACTCAAAATTTAACTATGAGACTCTAGCTATCTATTCTTCAACCACCTCAGAGACCTGAGAGGGATAAATATATCTGATTATATAGGAAGTGCAGGGCCTGCAGCTTCCAAAACTAAAAAATGACATACCAGTAGCTGCCTGGACAGTTCCCATTTTCTCTCCATACATTACAGCATCAAT
>CAJQZJ010000275.1:2348913-2385147 GCA_907164525.1 Lophiomys imhausi | reverse complement strand
ATACAAAATTAAGATTATATTTGGCCACAATGGTATTGACCCTAGTAACTATATTTTTTATATGAAGCTAAATGTGTCATTTTAATGCTTTCCTTTCTAAAGAGTATTTTAACAACAGCACCATTTTTTTGTTTATTTGTTTTGTTTTGTTTTTTATTTGGTTTGGGTTTATGAGTCAGGATTTAGCTGTATATCTCTGACTGTCCTGGAACTTGCTTTGTAAATCAGGCTGACCTTGAACGCATAGAGGTCCACCGGCCTCTGCCTCCCAAGTGCTGGTGTTAAAATGTACAATACCACCACCCAGGACAGCACCAGATTTTATTCACACTGTATCCCAGGAATCAAAAGCATACTAGCATGGTTAAAGGCATACCATGTTGGTAGAAGATTAGATAAATCAATGAAATGATATAAATATATTTGTTCAGGATTTGACAAAAGAATGTAGTAAGCTAGATTGACTTCTACATGCTAATGAACATTACAGATTAAATTATATTATAAATTTATGTTCTCAGACTTATAGTAAATGGTATGTTTTTGCACATTAAAAAGGTAAATGTAAAGAAATTTACTTCATAGTTTATAAAATGATCAGAGATTTCATTTTTAAAGTAAATTCTTTTACCCACCTCTTTTTATTAACTATTAAGTAATATAATAAGGATTGATGGTCAAATAAAAAAATCAATAAATTGTGGTAATATATTATCATTTCTTAATTCCAAAAACAGTGTCATCCTCCACTCCAAAGCCATGTTAGAAGACTGGGGGTGAAGAATGGTGCTAGAACAGATATTTAATAAGCAGAAAACTCTGTGCTCAAGCACCAACAGCATAAAAAAAAATCACTCCCCCAAAGCACACATTAGTGTTAAATTTATTTTCTTACACATATCTACATAAAATATAAAGTAAATGTTATACTGTGTTGCAGATCTCTAAGGCACTATAGAGTCATAAAGAGGATCATGAACTCTTCTCAAATGTTATGTACTTAGATTTTTTTTCTGCTAACGCATGGCTCACTAATGTATGTTTATCAAAGAAATCAGCTAGAATATATGAACAAGTTAGTGGTCCCAGAACCCAACTGTTTGGTTCAGAGTTTACTTTTAAATTATTATCTTGTTGATTTTGAAGATATCACTGAACTAATCTTATCCTCAACTGAAAAATACAAAGCATGTTAAGATATAGTAGTAATCTAGAAGATTTTTAACTCCACAATGATATTTGTTCTTTTAAATATATTCTTTAAATATGATAATATGATGAATTATGAATTTTAAATTTATAAATACAGATATTTAAATTTTTCTCCATGAGTTAGATAATAGAATAAATTTCAACAAATATTACAGAATTAGTATCTTATACAAGATGATTTTTTTTAAGTTTATTTTTTATCATATGGTTTCTGTTAGGCCACATAAAAAGAATCAAATAAATACATAAAAACTATATAACATTTAGTTGATGAAATTTATGACTAAGGATCCATTTTATGTAGGATATTACCAAAGAGAATTCAATAATGTATTGACATCCACAAACTCATAGAAACACACATGCTAAGTCAAAGCTGGATCATTCTAGCATGGGAGATGACTTTAATATTAGATCATCTGCTACTGTAATCCAAATTATTGGACCTTTTTGAGTTGGAGTCATTTAATGGATATATATATATCCATTGAACTATATTGAACTATATTGAACTACAATACTGGCCCATATGGGCCAGTATTGTAGTTCAATATAGAGTGCTCATCTTAACAGGCCTGAAGTCCTGGATTTTCTCCCCAGTACCACAATTAAAATTTTTTAAAAATCAAGTCTCCACATGATGCAAAAGCATAAGCATCATTTTTGTAAACCAAAGGACCAAATCCAGAATTCTCAGTAGTATCATCAATTCCAGGTATATAGAAGTATAAGGGAAGACACAAGGCTAAGGAGGTAGCTTGGTGGGAGAGTGATTTCTTAGTATGTGCTAGACCCTGAGTTCAATCTTCAGTACTTGAAAAGTATCAGTAATTAAACAAAGCTGTCTGTTGTCTTCTGGTAAGACTACAGAGCCAGTATATTATTGGGATTAATGAAACAGTCTATGAAGACTTAGAAACATGTTTTTCTTTTTCTTTTTAATGTTTATTTATTACTTCAAGTTACATCTCCATCACAGTCCCATCCTATCACCCTTCCTCCCAGAAATCATGGCTCTTTTTTATTGAATATTTAGGCCTCAATTATGAAAATTATAAGGTATAACATACATTCCCAATGTCAACTCCATACATATTTGGCAACTGATATTAATATCCTAGTATCCATCTATCTCCATGAGTTTAAAGTTCTATACCTAACTAATTTTCCATCTTAACTTGCATTACCAAATTAAAAACATCTTCTTAGAGCTAGAACATCCTTTTAATTCCTAAACAACTTAAAACTGAGACTACAAGCCGGGCAGTGGTGGCGCACGCCTTTAATCCCAGCACTTGGGAGGCAGAGGCAGGCGGATCTTTGTGAGTTCGAGGCCAGCCTGGTCTACAAAGCGAGTCCAGGACAGCCAGAGATATTCAGAGAAACCCTGTCTCGAAAAAACAAACAAAACAAAAAAAAAAAAAAACTGAGACTATAACTATCTAGTCTTCAACCACATCAGAGACCTGAGAAGGATAAATATATTAAATATATGGGAAATGAAGAGCCATCATCTTCTGAAACTAAGATATGACAGACAACTGGATGCCTGGACAGTCCCCAATTTCTCTCAATACATTGTAGCATCTATGTTCAGCCTTTTGGCCCAGTATCTTTGACAGACATCAGTTGTAAAGCAGAAATTATGAAGGGCTTGCCTACCCTGTCTTGGCAGAGCTAGGCTCTTGACTTACCTGCTTCCAAGTTTTATACTTTTCAGAGAATATTATGTCTACAGTTGAAGCAAGGGATTTTTCTTGCCCTTGCAATCATCTCCAAATGGAGATTCTTCAATGCTCATCCTCTATTTGGAGTAGAATGGGGGTGTTGTCAGGAGCTGACATGTCTCATTATCAAAAAACTCTTTAAAAACCTTCTTTGAATGTCAAATTCTACAGATCTCTTGAGGTCAAAACATGTTTTTTAATTGTATCTTATTGTTATTATCTCTAGAGAATTGGAATACATACATATGTGTATAGATATAGCTACAAATAATTAGAGCAGTGACATCTATAAAATGTCTAGTTAGAGATGTGTTCCTAATAAACAAAGTCAGCATAATTTTTGTCAAAAAATCTTTTCACTGTTGCATAAGAAAATGTGCAAATATATGAAATTATAAGTTATGTGACTTAATAGGATAATTAAAATGAGGAAGACATCCTTTCCCTTCAAATACATCTATGTATTCAAGGAAATTGGAACAAAAATCCCACTTGACATTAAAAAACAAAGAAGTTTACAACTCAATAAAAGAGCAAATGACATTCTGAAGGAAAAAAAAACAAAATATAGACTGGATTCATAACAAAAATCAAGATTTTTATGTATATATAGATATTAAGTTAGATTGCTACTGACAGTAGGATAGAAACTCAGATTTCAGGGCTGGGGGAACTATTCAGTAGGCAACATGTTCTCTGTGCAGTTATGAAAAGCTGAGTTCAGATCTCCAGCACTCACATATAAACCAGGCACGGTAGTGTTCTCCTGTCACCCCTGTGCTGAGGAAGCAGAGGCTGGCAAATTACAGAGATTTGCAGGATAGCCATTCTGGATGAAATAACCAGCCCCAGGTTCAATGAGAAAAACTGTCTCAAAAACTAAGAAGGAGAAGCAATTGAGGAAGATTATCTGAGCCTGCCTCAAGCACATGTTTACATGGGTATGTACATGCAATTATACCCATAATGAATGAATGAATGAATAAATAAATAAATAAATAGATAGATAGATAGATAGATAAATAAATAAAGTGCAATGAGATACTCCAGATAAGTAAATACATGTAAAAGGCTAACTATCTGCTAATTAAAAGAGATCTAGAGAGATGTTTAAGAGCACTTATTTGCAGAGGATCTTAGTTCAGTTACTAGCTCCTATGGTGAGCAATTCACAACCACCTGTAGCTACAGCTCCAGGGGTACAACACATACAGCTGGAGTCTGTGGGCTCCTGTACTCATACATGCATGTACCCCAACACAGGCACACACATAGACCAATAATTTAGAATAAAATAAATATTTTTTTGAAAATTAAAGAAGATATTTTATGATATTGGAACAGACATCATGAAGGAAGCAAAAATCAGGACCCAACAAAATACAATAAACAAAAATAAACAAACAGAGTACAAAGTAGGAGTAAAGGAGATAGAAATGACATTTCAAAGTTGTAAGGTGTAAATAATTCCTATCCAGTATAGGTAAACACACTACACATTAATATAGAAATCCTGATTTTGAAAAGGCAGTAGGATGAACAGGAAATTCATAGGACTAGAAATGTATGAGGCCAACAATTACATAAAAAGATACTCAAGCTTATTAATAATGAAGCAACAACAAAATAATACAATAATTAAATGTAATTTAATAACCGGCCGATTGGCAAAAAACTAAATGTTTGGCAGAATTGAGTGCTGGCAAAGACTGAGGCAACGGGAAGTCTGTTGCTAATTGGTGCAACCATTTGGGAGAACAACTTGGCAACATGTAATAAGTTTGAAAATGCAAATACTCCCTGCCTGATAATGCTATTGTTTGGTGTATTTCTTTCAGAAAACTCTTGTACTGTGTCCACAGGAAGGTGGACACAATTGTTTAAAACAACATTGTTGAAAACAATAAATAAAAATCTTAAATAATAATGATATTAAAAGAATTGACCTAGGTTCCCATTATATATAGAATGACCAATGAAAGTGTGACTTATTTATAGATTAATACACTTATGCAGGTGAAATATAGTGAACAGAATCTACTTGTACCAATGAGGATAATCTCAAAAGAAAGCAGATGGGAAAATCTACATAATAATGAATATAATATTAAAACCTCTTTGATTTAAGATATGTAAACAAGTGCATATGTCAAACGTATAAAAATGATATAAAGCAAATGGATATAGAGATAAGACATACCCCAATGCAACAATTTGACAAAGATGAAGAAGTATGTGTACATTTGTCGGCTTTCTCACACTTTTCTGTATTATTGAAATATCTTCTAATTAAAAGAGCTGAAAAGGTTTCTATGAAGTCTCTTGCACTTCTTCTTGGGCCTGAAAAGTGATTGTTTCCTTCCTTCCCAATCTTGGCTCCAAGATGGTATCCGAAGTGCCCAGGCATTACCCTCTGATTCTTACCCCCAGGCTGGACCAGGATGTTTGGGATCTTTCCGAGCCAAAGGCAGCCTAGGTGGTCTCACCATCATATCGTCCAGCTCAGACAGTCTGTGTGGTAGGTTTTGACCTGCAACTATTCTTAGTACAGAAGTTTAACTCTAGTGGCAACTTGTAACCTGTACAAAAGTCCAAGCCAGGAAGACAGAAGAACACATTCCTCATTAAATTGGAACTATAGATTGAAGAGCTGAGCATCACATTTCTTTCAAATTCTACTTTGGAGATTAATAAACAGATGTTCAGGGAAGTTTGGGCTTCCCACAGCAATGAGTCACTAACAGTATATGAAAGAGAGTGTGTATCTTTTGACTTCTAGATCTTTACAACCAGACTTCATGTGTAAACCCTTCTAGGTTGAATTTTCTGTCTTTTGATTTCCTGTCTGACGTTCTTTCCAGCATACAACAGCTGGAAGCTTCTGTGATGGAAATAAACACCATTTTTGGATGTGGTTACACAGAACAGGTTCAAGTTTCTACCCATGGCAAAAACTATGGACAGGACAAGTAGTTGATTCTCTCCTCACTGTGTGAGTTTTTTCACCTGAGAATGTATAAGAATAATTGCTCAAGGAGTATTTCTTTTCAAATATTTGTTTTCAAAGTATAACATATTGTGTCTGCCAAGTAGGAAATAAATTGAAAGTATAGTTGCAGTTGTTTTTCTAAAAGGTAGAGTTTTAGAGAAATAAAATTCAGCTTGAAAATAGAGACCATCTTGAGACTTTATGAGCCATGAATGTTGTGATATGGAAACAATTATATATCAATGAAGAATAAACAAGGGGCTCAGAAGTTTCCTGAAAGAAACAAACTAGGGTATTACCATAGTGTAAATGGCATCTCTCTTCTATTCCTCTACAGTACTGCCATATTTTTCATTGTGTATTTTCATAGAGGTATGAGATAACAGTAACATCTTGTGATTCAAAAATCAGATGCCAGGAATTGTAATAACTTGATTCTTTTTTTTCCTTTATTTTTTATTTCTTCAAGTTACATCTCAATCGCAGTCCCCTCCTTATTCCCCCTCCAGTCCCACCCTCCCACCCTCAACCCCCCATCCTCTTCCCTTTTTTTTTCTTTTAAGTTTAAGGTATATCTTATTTCCCCCTACAGTTTCCCCTTTCAGTCCAACAAATGGCTCTTTCTCTTATAATAACAAATACAATACAGTACAACAGAGGTAATTAAGCCACAGTTATGAGGGTTATATGGCTTAACGTACATTCCCAATGACCAGTCCATATGTATTTGGTACTTGACTTTAACATTCTACTATCTAAACATCTCCGTGAGTTTAAAGGTCTATATCTGACTCAACATTCATACTAACTTGCAACACAATTTTAAAAGTATCTTCTTAGATCTATAACACTCTCTTGACTCCTAAACAAGTCAAAATTTAATTATGAGACTCTAGCTATCTGTTCTTCAACCACCTCAGAGACCTGAGAGGGATGAATATATCTGATTTTATAGGAAGTACAGGGCCTGCAGCTTCCCAAACTAAGAAATGACATACCTGTGGCTTCCTGGACAGTTCCCATTTTCTCTCCATACATTACAGCATCGATCTCCTTTAGAAGATGGAAAGATCTTCCATGCTCATGGATAGGTAGGATCAACATAATAAAAATGGCCATCCTACCAAAAGCAATATATAGATTCAATGCAATTCCTATCAAAATAACAACACAATTTTTTACAGACTTGGAAAGAGCTAGCCTCAATTTCATATGGAACAACAAAAAGCCCAGAATAGCTAAATTAATCCTGTACAATAAAAAAACATCTGGAGGTATTACCATCCCAGATTTGAAGCTGTACTACAGAGCAATAGTTGTAAAAAACAGCATGGTATTGGTATAGAAACAGACCAGTAGATCAATGGAATAGAACTGAAGATCCAGAAATAGACCCACACACTTATGGCCACCTAATTTTTGACAAAGAAGCCAAAACAGCACAATGGAAGAAGGACAGCATCTACAACAAATGGTGCTGGTCCAACTGGATGTCCATTTGTAAAAGAATGAAGTTACACCCATACTTATCACCCTGTACAAAACTTAAGTCCAAGTGGATCAAAGACCTTAACATAAGGCCGGTCACACTAAATCTACTAGAAGAAAAAGTGGGAGAAACCCTCGAAATGATTGGCACAGGCGACAACTTCCTGAACAGAACACCAACAGCTCAGGACTTGAGATCAACAATCAATAAGTGGGACCTCATGAAACTGAAAAGCTTCTGTAAGGCAAAGGACACTGTCATTCGAACAAAACGGCAGCCTACAGACTGGGAGAAAATCTTCACCAACCCCACATCTGACAGAGGGATAATATTCAAAATCTACAAAGAACTCAAGAAATTAAATGCCAAGAAACCAAATAATCCAATCAAAAAATGGGGGACAGAGCTAAATAGAGAATTCACAAAGGAGGAATCCCTAATGGCTGAGAGACACTTGAAGAAATGCTCAACATCCTTAATCATCAGAGAAATGCAACTCAAGACGACTCTGAGATTCCATCTCACACCTGTCAGAATGGCTAAGATCAAAAACTCAAATGACAGCACATGCTGGCGAGGGTGTTGAGAAAGGGGAACCCTCCTCCATTGCTGGTGGGAATGCAGGCTTGTGCAACCACTATGGAGGTCAGTCTGGCGATATCTTAGAAAACTTGGAAGAGCTTCGCCTCAGGACCCAGCCATACCACTTCTGGGTATACACCCAAATGCCTCTTCACGGAATCATAAGGAAGTTTCCTCATCTATGTTTATAGCAGCCTTATTTGTAATAACTTGATTCTTAAGAACCTATATTTGGCATTAATTTTGACTACCTTAAATAAGAATGTAGCTTTATCACAGGAGATTCTTAATCATTTTAGTGGCAATTATTTCTCTCCTTGTTTTTTTTTTTCTGAAGGGATGATAGGAACTTCTGTCTCTCTATTTAGGAACTTAGGATATTAGTCCCTGACTCTGATAGCTGTTATTAGACTTCAAGGGGTGACACAAAAGCAGACACACAGTTGGGAGAAGGGCTATGGAATATTCTTCCTTAAGTGCTGTTCATTCTGTTACTAGGTGGTCACTGGGTAGAAGTTATTAGGAGACAGGTTTTAACTTGGGACAAAAAAAAACAACCTGGTTTGTAAAATTCTCAGATATTGGGTTGGGTTGCCTTGAAAGTAAGGTGTTTGTCACTGAGTGTTTTCCACCTAAATTATACTGTACAAGATACAGATACTGCAATATCAAAGGCAGATGGTAGAACTATATTCATGAGTTCACCTCATAAGTGTTATATGTATTACCTGACTTTATTTCTTCCATTAGAGACTCCACAGTAAAACCCCAGTGACCAAATAGGCCATGAAAGCAGGTTTAGAATTAATTTGAAATAAGCTCAGAGAGATATGAAAGAATATCCCATAGCCTTCTGGATAAAAGTAATGAAGCCAGGACATAAAAACATATTTGCTTTCCCACAAGTTGGTGATTGCTAAGGTGTAGGAGGAACATGGCATGAAAAACCTACAATTGAGGCCAGGGTAGGGTTAGAAGAAAAAACATCCACAATAAATTAGCCCATCACATTAAATATTTCAGCTACAAATCACTTGTCATGTCACACACACACACACACACACACACACACACACACACACACTCATACACACACACACAACAAACAACTTGAGAAGCACTGTTCATTGTGGCAAGGTTTTCTATAAAAGGACCATATCTGTTCAGACAATGAATATAAGCCCTATATGGCCCAGGATGTTGCCTGAAACAAAATTCTTATTTTATTCCAAAATGTTGCCTTATATTTAATGTTTCTCCATGTTTTAAAACTAGGTGAGTTTATAGTAGAACTCATGTCATATTTATCTTGTTCCTTCATGTATCTTCTCTTCCCTCTCTCTTACTGTATTTTTGGAAGAGTCAGTCATTACTCAAGGAATAAAGAGTCAATAATATGAATATTCTGGTGATACAGTTCTAGGAATTTGCAATGCAGCCATCGTTTATCTACTCAACATCCCAAGGTATTTCTGCACTCTCTCACTGGATGTGCATTGCCCAATGTCTTGCGGAATCCCCAGGGATGTTTGGTTTGCCCCGAATATCAGCAGCTGCTTCAGTGCTCAAACAAACTCCCTTTAGGGATGATGTATCTATGATTTTCATCAAGGGTTTGCTCTTCATAAGAACTATTCATGGCTCCCAAACTCTGTCACTTCATCCCCTGCCCACTGTCCATGCACCTGTTATCTTGTTGGCCTTGTCCAAACAGTTCCAACTTTCACAGCAGCTGAAATAACAGATGGGCAAGATATCTTGAGATCTCCTGACATCTTCTTTCTGTTTATGAAACCTACCTCCTTTTGCTCTGGAATCTCCTCATTAACCTTTTATGGATCCCCCCCCCCATGGTACATTTTTTTTATGATAAAAATGAATAATTGACACATAAGTTGATGCTAGTGAAGGCCTACGTATTCTTTTAAAAATGGTCTATTAGGAAATATGAGTGGGGATTTGATCATGTAGAATTGACCCAAACGTGCTTTTGTGTTAGGGGATAATGCCAGTAGCCAGGTTCCTGGGTGAGGAAGTCTGGACAGGCCCTGGAAATTTTAAGCTAGGGAAGAGATACAGTTTTGGCGTGTTGGAAATCTGGCAGGAACCAGCTTCCAGAACTGTTATTCCAGCACAAGACCCCTCTCTTCAAGAGTCACGACTATTGGGCAGGCCTATGGGGATAAAGGAGTCAGAATACAGATTATTACTTAATGACATGTTATTGAAAACCGACTTAAGTTGTCGATGCCTCAGATTCATCATCTATAAAAACAGAAATTATGAGTATCAATGTAGGGTTGTTTTGATTCTCAAATGAGAAAATATATCACAAGTGCACAGCCCAGAGCCAAGATTCAATTTATGAATGCTAGTGTTATTTAGATAGAATAGCAGTCGTGGACAGGAATGAGTGGAGAAGAGGAAAGTCACTAGCAGCGCAGCATAAGGAGGCTTTCTCATACACAGGGGATCCCTGCATGGATCTTTGAAGGTGAGGAAATGGTCATATAGTGCTCAGCGGATATGATATGCTACTTCCATATGCTGTGCTTTCACTTATCCAATCTTTTACCAGGATTTCTTCTTCATACAAACTGTCATTGTATGTACCCATACTCTGATACTTTTCTACAAGAGTTGCTATAAAGTTCAAAGTCAAAAGCTCTTAGTAATATACAGTTATTTATCTGGCAAAGGCTATTTTAAATTGCTGTACATTATTATGTAGTCCAGTGTGCTTAGCAGAGTAGCTTAAACTAGTGTATAATATTAACTGTTGGATAACTAAATGTGCCTTTGATTTTAGAAAATGAGCAAGACTAAAAGAGTGTACTCAAAGGAATCAATACTTCATTCGCTGCCTATCAGCCCCTAGAATTATATTTGTTTTAACTAACAGGTTCCTTTGAACTTCCCAGGGATCTGAAACTTGGCAGTGTGTACCAGTACCGGATTATCACCATTTCAGGAACAGAAGAGAGTGAGCCATCACCTGCCGCCATATACACCCATGGAAGCGGGTACTGTGGTGATGGCATTATCCAGAAGTAAGTAGCCCACCTAATGTAAGAGGAGACTTTGAAAATGTATATTACCTCCAAAGATGGTCAAATGCTTGAATAGGAGAGCATAAGAGACACTCCACAATGCATAAGCCCCAAAGCACCTGTGATCTCCAATAACGAATCAGTTGATCTTTAAGCAGTTTGCAAGCCTTGGAGGATACATCAATGACTGTTTTCTAGCATCACACATATTTTTCAAGTATATAATATATGATTTATCCAGAGACACCACTATGCCATTCCGACCATCTGCTCTCAATCTTGGTTGTTTGCTACGTGCTAGAAGATTATATTAGTCTTTTCTGTCACCATTCTGTCACAGTTAGTTATCTGAGCACAGTTCATCTAGATTAAGAAACCTTTATAAGGGCCTGGTGAGACAGCTCTGTGGTTAAGAATGTGTGCTTTTCTCCAAAGGCACCAAAGTATCTTAACTGCCTGTGACTCTTGCTCCAGTAGACCAGATACTTCTGCCCTCTGCAGGCCCCTGCACTCATATTTTCATATCCATACAGAGACACATATATACATATTTTTAAATTGAAGGCTGGAGCTGTATCTCCACAGTTAAGAGTACTGCCTGCTCTTTCAGAGAACCCAAGTTCAATTTCCAGCACCCACATGGTGGTTTGCAATCATCAATAACTCCAATCAATCAATAACCAAGTTCCAGAGGATCTGGCACTCATTTCTGAACTCTGTGAGCACCAGGCATGCATATGGCATACATATATACATGCAGGCAAAACACTCCATACAAATAAACAAATCTTTAAAAATATGTCTTTAAGCCAGGCATGGTGGCACACACCTTTAATACCAGCACTAATGAGGGAGAGGCAGTTGGATCTCTGAGTTTGAGGCCAGCCTGGTCTACAGAGAAAGTTCCAGGACAGTCAGAGCCACACAGAGAAATCCTGCTTTAAAAACAAAACAAAACAATTAAAAAAGATACCACATCTGTATGTGTGTATGCACACACACACACACACACACAGAGAGAGAGAGAGAGAGAGAGAGAGAGAGAGAGAGAGAGAGAGAGACTCAGCCAAATTCTAATGTGGATCTTTGCTATGAGATGCTCCACCTTTAATATGGACCATACCTAATTTCCCTTTTAATGTGTAATTTTGTTCACCTAGTTTATCTATTTAAAACATATTCAAAGCTTCCTTTTCATATTAAATTAGTATGCTAATGTCTGAAAAAAATATATTTTTGTTTTGCTGGCTACCTTTTACATATGTTAAAACTGCAGTCACCAATTGAGAAAATGGGCCAAAGGCTCATAAATATAATGAAGTATTGAACACACAATATTGAAACCATAAACGCTAAATAGTATTCTAGACTGAGTGGACAGTCTGAAAATAAACACACTGGAGTGAATGAACCAAGATGTTTAAAGATTTCAGCCCACTGGGAAATTATGGTTGCAAAATGTTATGTTGTATACAAACATAAATAGATCTTCTAGGCTGTCCAGTCCATTTGTTGCCTGATCCTTAGGGGCAGAATATGTGCATCTGCCAAACAGGGACAAGGAGTCATCAAGCCCTTCCATCAATTTCTGATTTATTTTCTTTTAAAATAAGCACAAAACAATCAAATGCTGGCACCAAAATTAAGATTTTCTTTTTTCTTAGAAATGAAGATAAGACCAATCATCATTCCAAATTAAGTTTCGTATTGCTTCCATTGCTAGTTTATTTATTTGCAAGGGACACTATCACTAAGACTTAAAACAACTGACAGGTTTAATCTCATGCGTTACATGTGAGATGGCAAAACAAGCTATTGGCAAATTCCTTCATTAAATGGCACTGTTGGGTGTCACATAATATGTTTGCAACATGTTATTGCAATTGCGATTCCTGTAGGGGGATGGGTGGTGTGAAGAGAGCCTTTGCTTCAGGGTTGGATGAATGCACTGCTGTACAGCCTATGCATTAGCTCTCAGGGGTGGTACATACATGAAACAAAAGTGCTAGATGTCTATGACTTCTGCTGTTACTGACAATAATGTCATAGGGAAGAGCACTTTGATTTGTTACTAGTGATTGTGTGGGAGGCGGTGGAAACTGGAAACCTCTGCATTGGGAAGACAGGACCTGCTAGGTCTTGATTTGTTCATTTTGTTTACTAGATTTAGAAGGAAAAAGCAGTTTATAGTCAAAAGTCCACTCACAAAGGCATAGGTATTTTATGGTAATGTGCTGCCTTTTTAGGATTTATTTCTATGGTATGTGTATGTGTGTGTCTGTGTGTCCATGTCCATGTGTCTTTGTCAATGTCCATGTCTGTGATTGTGTGTGTGTGTGTCTGTGTATTTCTCTCTGTGTCTGTGTGTGTGTCTGTGTGTATGTCTGTGTGTACCATGTGCATGATGGGTACCTGCAGAGAGTCCAGAAAAGAGTGGCAAATCACTTAGAACTACAGATACTTGTGAACTGCATGACGTGCATGCTGAGAAATGAACCTTAGCGCTCGCTCTGTCAGAATAGCAAGTGCTGTTAGCCGCTGGCCCCCTCCAGCAGCAGCAATGTGTTCTCAGATCGCAATTTAACCCTGAGAGAAGTAAGGGCTGCAACAGGATCAGATGCGTCCCAGTCGGTCCACATTTTCTGTTGACTGCACAAACGAACAGTAGAAGTGTATACAAGAGTACCCTGCCCCACACTGAAGGGAAAGGAGATAACTCACAATTTTAAATTTAAAAATGACACATTTAGGGCTGGGAGTCTGGCTCAGATGGAATAGTTCTTGCCTACTATGCTTATAGTCCTAAGTTAAATGTGCAGAAATCTAACATGGTGGTACATACCTGCCCTGGAGGGGTAGAAGTAGCAGGATCAGAAATTCAAGATTCAGATTTATAGTAAGTTTAAGGCCAAGCTGGCCCCATTTGAAAAGAGAAAGAGAGACAGACAGAGAGAGAAAGAGAGAGAGAGATTTTCATTAGTGATTCTGTTTAAAATATTCCAATTGTGTGCTCAATGGGCAAAATATAGTTTACACTGGGAAGCATTTTTGCTCTTCTGAAATAAAGACTCATGTAAGAACTGTTTTCAGGACTAGCAATGTGGCCCAGAAGATAAAGGTAATTGCTAGATCAGTCTGGTAACCCTAACTTTGATCCCCAAAACCTACATAAAGGGAGGACAGGGAGTTTATTCCAACTCCATAATACAAATTAATAATAATAATAATTTTAATTTATTTAGTTTTATTTTATGTGCATTGGTGTTTTGCCTGCCTGTATGTCTATGTGAAGGTGTCAGATCTTAGAGTTACAGACAATTGTGAACTGTGATATGGGAGCTTGGAATTGAGCCCAGGTCCTTTGGAAGAGCAGTCAGTGTTCTTAACCACTGAACCATCTCTCCAGCCCCATAATGGTAAATTTTAAAGAGTTGTGATTTCTCCAATTAAAGCTAATTATCTAATACAAAACAATTTGCAATTAACTTATATTAGTTTAGAGAGGAGATATTAGAATTTTTGATATTCTTAAAGTATTATTTTTCCATCTTTAAATTATATTTTAAAAAAGCAAGATTAAATTAAGACAGTAATTATTTGCATAATTTCCAGTGGTTAACTGAAATATACATATCAGGGATATATATCTGTGCCCTGAAAGACATTTCCAAACAAAATTATCAATATTGAAGATAACAAATATTGAAGATATAAGAATTTCTAAGTCTTGAATTATTGTGTAAATCACGTAGTCACTCATATTTGACTTCATGAACCCAGGTTATAAAGGCCAGCACCTCTCTGAGGGTGAAATTCATGATGTGCTGTATATACTTAAGATCCATATAAAAAATCCAGTAACAGAACATGAAGACACTCCCAGTGTAACAAAGTTGGGGGAAAAGGGCCAGCTGTGATTCTCTCCTACACTGAGACATTAGCTCCAAGCTTTTGTTAAGTCTGGGCCTGATGGAACATTGAACTGAGCCCAGAGTCCTCAGGGAGAAGTGTCCCATTGTTCGCTGGTCCAATATCACGCAGTACATCTAGAGTGTCCACAAAACACCATGGTCATTCCTGAGAACCTTTAAGTGTAGCTTTGAATTTTCTAATTTATAACTGTCTTAGCTAAGGTTTCTTTCTATTGCTGTGAAGAGATACCATGAACATGGCAACTTTTAGAAAGGGATACATTTCATTGGCGCTGGCTTACATGGTGTCATACAAACAGACATGGGGCTGGAGAGGTAGCTGAGAGTTCCACATCTGTGTCATCAGGCAGCAGGAAGAAAGAGAGAGACACGGGCCTGGTTCTAGCATTTACATCTCAAAGCCTACCCCCAGTGACATACTTTCTCCAGGGCCATACTTCCTAATCTCTCTCAAGTAGCACCACTCCCTAGTGACCACACACTCAAATATGTGAGCCTATGGGGGCCATTCATATTCACACCACCACAATCACAAAGTGTTTATGAGTGACTTAGCAAGGGAAGAAGAAGGTAGCTCAGTGGAAACAGAAAACACACTTTCCCGATTTTGTCCTCTGATCCCCACCAAAGCACCTCAGCACATATGCACTCACACATGAAATAAGTGAATAACTTTTTTAAGATGGAGAGGATAGATGAAACACTCAGAGAAATCCTTAATGTGCTGTGGGCACATTGAGGTAAGGACTCTGCTGTGAATGGTCTATAACAATAAGTAGGTTCTCCCAATTTTATGAATAGTTTGGAGATGAAAAGACTGGATAGATAATATGATACTGTAATATATTATTACATCCTTGAGTTCTCACCACAATCATGCATGATTGGGACTATTATAATACTTTACAGTAAAAGAACATGGAAAAGGTTTGAAGTATTTTTCTCAGGCATTCACATCTATTATGGTGGGGCTGAGGGGGAGGAGGGTGGAAGGGTGGGACTGAAGGGGGGGAGTAGGGAGGGGATTGTGATTGAGATGTAACTTGAAGAAATAAAAAATAAATTATTAAAAAAAACAAAACAACAAAAAAAAACAGAACCAACATTTGTACTAAGGACTTGAGTCTCATCTGAATTCATTTCTTCATTTTAGTGTGAGAAGAGAAGGCTACAAAATTAGCCAGTAGAGAGGTGGCTACATGCTGAGTCCCTCATCCCAAGCACAGAGTGCTGGGCTACTAGGATGGCAGAGAGTCTGTCTCCTCCTTTGGCTTCTCACAGCCTACTACAGGCATTCCAGTATTAGGCAAAGGCAGTCCTTTTGACAAGTTCTGTGATAGATGAAGCAAGTTGTCTGTGAACACAGAGAATGACGCCTATCCACCTCAGCCGGAGAGGTCAAAAGAGGCTTCTCAGAACCGCTCTATCTAATGATAGACCCATCATGCCTAGAAGATATTTGTGGTGGACCCAATGTTTTGCTTAAAGCAATACAATGTACTGTTTGGGTGGTGATGGAAGGTAAATTGAAAATATTGTTTGTGGCTTAGGGAGTCAGTCCAGATTGGGGGTTGGGGAGGGGGTGTGAGGGAGGAGTGTCTCCCTTCATCACCAATAGAAAAACTAAGAAACTGAAGGTCATTGTTGATTTCAAGCCTGTGAGATTCACCGACACAGAATGCTGAGGACAACCAGGAGTACAAACCTCTTAGCTCAGGGCTTTGCAGACAGGAGAGAACTTGGGTGGCTCCTTGGAGATTGATGCAATAGCCTAGGTCTTCTTAAGGATTGATTGCTAGGCCCTATCCTGCTATTCTGACACCTCCTAAAGACAACAAACACTGCCTGGTGTTAATTGCCCCTGGTAAAAGGAAAAGTCTGAGACCTTTTCCATGCATGATAGTTCCCAGCTGGTCTCTGAAGAGGGAGGGACAGCTGTCACACACTCTACAGAGACCCATCCCCAAGTTAAAGAAGGAAAAGGAACTGACTCTCTTAGCATCTGCTAGGTGCTACCCAGCATGCCAGAAACTTCAAATCATACTTTATTTTTTTGTACCCAGCTCCAAAGAGAAGGCTTAATTTTCTCTATTACAACACACGAAAAAATGAGGCTGGGCATAAAATGGACAACCAGACAACCGTACAATAAATATTTCTGGGGCAGTGGACATTTTTCTGTGCTGTCCAAAATAGTGGACAGTGGCCACATGCTGCTACTTGACATGTGGCTACTGTGACCAAAGAATGAAATTCCAGTTACATTTGCTTCCAATAGATTTAAACCTATTAGAAGACCAGCTAGCTGGGCGGTGGTGGCGCACGCCTTTAATCCCAGCACTTGGGAGGCAGAGGCAGGCGGATCTTTGTGAGTTCGAGGCCAGCCTGGTCTACAAAGTGAGTCCAGGACAGCCAAGGATACACAGAGAAACCCTGTCTCGAAAAACCAAAAAAAAAAAAAAGAAGACCAGCTAGACCGGCCAAGGGACTTACACAGATCAGGCAGTTATTTTTGGAACATGTGGTTCTAAACCTACATTTTGTTTGTAAAAGGATGGGATCTTTCCAGAAAGTAAAAAAAATCTATCTGGTTTTCCAGCTATTGCTCTTCTTTCTCCTTCCCAAAGCCTAGATTGAGGGAAGGAAGGAACAAAGCAATGCTCATTTTCTGTCCATTTTAACCTCTGCAAAACCATCATCAGGTGATGAAAATAATTGCAAAAGCAGTCAGAGTACCGATGACAAGAAATGACACACTCAGTGGAGGGAGTAGAACTTTCTAGTTAAAGATGACTAAGCCTGGGGCCGTGAGTGGGACAATTACAAAAAATTCTCTTGGTGTATTGAGAGAGAGTGGAGAATGTCAGCACAGGGAGAGGGGAAGGCTGGGAGACCTTGAACATATCCACCCTTTAAAATAAATACTATGAGAAGGATAGATATATCTGATTATAAAGGAAATAACAGAGCCAGCAGCTTCCAAAACTAAGAAATGACAGACAACTGGCTGCCTGGACAGTCCCCAATTTCTCTCTATGACATTGCAGCATCTATCTTCAGCCTCTGACAGTATCTCTGACAGACATTGATTGTAGAGCAGGAATTATGAAGGGCTTCCCTACCCTGTCTTGGCAGAGCTAGGCTGTCAACTTACCTGCTTCCAAGTTTTGTGCTTTTTGGACAGCATTCTCTTTACAGTTGAAGCAAAGGATTTCTCTTGCCCAGTGCCAAGCTTGCCATTAATGCAGCCATCTCCAAATGGAGATTCTTCCATGCTCATCCTCTGCTTGGAGTAGAATAGGAGGTGCTGTCAGGAGCTGACATGTCTCAATGTCAAAAATTCTTAAGTTAAGAAAACTTCTTTGAATGCCAAATTCTAAAGATCTCTTGAGGTTTTTTGAAGACCACCTATCTATCTCCGTATATTTGGATAACCAAATGTTGCTTGTCTCTTAACTACTTGATTTGAAGGCTAGATAGTTATAGTCTCACAGTTAAATTTTAAATTGTTTAGGATTTAAAAGGATATTCTAACTCTAAGAAGATGTTTTTAAGTTGGTACTACAAGTTAGGATGGAAAATGAATTAGGTATAGAACTTTAAACTCATGGAGATAAATAGATAATAGAATATTAATATCAGTTGCCAAATATGTATGGACTGGACATTGGGAAAGTATGTTCTACCTTATAATTTTCATAATTGTGACTTAATTATTAAAAAAATTCTGAATTCTGGTAAAAAGAGGAGAGGGTGGGAGGGTAGGGCTGAGAGGGATGGAAGGAGGGGACTCTGGTGGATATGTAACTTGAAGTAATAAATAAACATTTAAAAAAAGAATACTTGCTACTATATTTTAAAAGGCATCTTAGTAGAACACAATAATTGTATTTCTTATATTGGAAATTGGAACCAACTTGAAGGATAATACATCAAAGACTTCTGACAGTAGTTACTGTTGCAGTCCTCAATTTTATAAATGTTTTTGCTACTAATATTAAAGTTAAAATGAATGTTTATAAAAAAACAAAATGTTTATTAAAAAACAAATACCATGATAGACACAGTGAAATTGTTTAAAGGCGCGTCAGGAACACAATATGACCATTCGTTAATGTATTCCTCCATTTCTTAATACCCACTGTCTTGGCAATTTAAGTGAATTGAAGTTTCAAAGGATGAGGGCAGGAGAGATGTCCCCAAAGGTAAAATGCTTGCCTTGGAATGGAGATACGTATGCTAGGCTGGGAGAGGTTTGGATTCCCAGCACCACAGAAACAGAAAGAAGAAGAAGAAGAAGAAGAAGAAGAAGAAGAAGAAGAAGAAGAAGAAGAAGAAGAAGAAGAAGAAGAAGGAAGAAGAAGAAGAAGAAGAAGAAGAAGAAGAAGAAAAAGAAGAAGAGGAAGAAGAAGAAAAGATTTCCCTCAGTGCTCAAGTACTTGCCTTGCTAGCATAAGGACCTGAGTTTGCTCACCAGAACCCATTTCAAAGACAGGCATACTGCTGCTTATAATCTCAGCACTACAGAGGTGGAAATAGTTGAATCCCTGGGTTCCTGGACAGTGAGCCATCCTAATTAGCTCTAGGCCAATCAGAGAGAGTGCATCAAAAATTAAACTGGACAATATTCCTGATAGTAACAATATACCCAAGGCAGTCCTTCTACCTCCACATACATGTACACCTACATGCATATAGACCTGCACACAAGTATGCACCTACCAGTCTTTGTATGAATGTGTTTACTCATACACATATACACAAAATCATACACATGCAGCCGGGCGTGGTGGCGCACGCCTTTAATCCCAGCACTTGGGAGGCAGAGGCAGGCGGATCTCTGTGAGTTCGAGGCCAGCCTGGTCTACAAAGCAAGTCCAGGACAGCCAGAGCTGTTACACAGAGAAACCCTGTCTCGAAAAACCAAAAAAAAAAAAAAAAAAAAAAAACTCATACACATGCATACACACAAAAAGAAATGTCAACACGATGACCAGTTTTGAAGCAGAACTGTCCTTGGTCATAAAAAACACAACTAAACACAACTAAGGCTAATGCAACCATACTTTATAAGTCTAACCCTTATGTCGATTTCATTTTGATGAGGAACTAGATTGAGTCAGAGAATGAGACTTGAAGATCTCACAGAAGCTCCATGACCCATGTCAGTATATTTACTTGTTTATCCTCAGTTCTGAAACTGACCTGTAGTATTTCCCTTTTATTTCCATTGTGCAGAGGCCAAGGAGAAGAATGTGATGACATGAATAAGATCAACGGGGATGGCTGCTCCCTTTTCTGCCAGCAAGAAGTTTCCTTCAACTGCATCGGTGAGTCTTTGTCATGTCTTTGGCTTTGACTGATTGGCCAATTATACTAACAACAATTATGACTAAATGAAATTCGTTCATTTTTGTTTCACATTTATCGAGCGTCTCCTATGTACCACATAATTTCAGGAGCACTAAGAAACACAGAAGCAAAAACAAAGTCATAAAGGCAAACATTACTGTCCTCAGAAGCTCATGTCCTCATAGATGATGACAATGACAGGTGACTTTTATTTTTTTAATCATCCTTTACCTTACAGACATTATTGGTTTTTCTCACACCAACTATCCAGGATGGTTATTACCATAGAATAACATGTGTAAGCCTTTTATTCCTTAGAGGCGGGAAATATCAAAAGTTGAGGTGATTACAACATGTTTCCAGAATCACAGTGATCTGCAGAGGCTGAGGAGAAAACTACTTGACCTTGATTTAGTGTGATTCTCAAGTCTCTGCTCAATGTATTCTACACAGTCTCTAGCTGGGGACCTACCTGCTACCTTAGTGTTTGCTTCAGATTCAGACTGCACAATCTCTGGGATTTGCAGACAGGACAAATAACAGACCAGTCCATGCTTAGAAAGCAAACCTCTGTTTCCCACCTTTACCAAATCCAGTGGGAAATGTGTTTCCCTCAGCCTTCTCAAGGAGTCTGGCCTATCTTGTTGTTTCAGCCTCACTTGGGAGGCCTTGTCCAGCCCCAGGGCTGGTAAACAGACAGGGGGTGGGGGCAGGGATGGAATTTTGAGCTGGCCCAGATGAGATCATGCTTCCTTTAAGATGCAAATCGATACCTGAAGATCAAAGGTCCTCTGTCTAATCCCTTGGGCTGGAGGTGAAAACTAATCACAATTCATTTGCAAGTACAAAGGACAGAGGTGCTCTATCTGAAAAGGGAATGGGAAGCAACAGAGGGATGAAAACCACGGGCAGAATTTCTCACTGAAAGGCAGTTTTCCAGAAGGACCTCAGGGAAAGAGATGTCATCGTATCTTTGCATCTGCAGAGCATTAAAGGGCCAGACTTGGACTTTCTCCTAGTAAGAGAAATGCATCATTCAATGTTTATTCCATTCTGAGCACATTTATGGAGCACCTACTGTGTATCTTCTGCATCAAGTAGGAGCATAACAGCACAATGGAGATGCTACGCAAATGTGTATAGTTAGAAAAAGGGAGACACAGAATAAGGAAGGACTTGGCAGTTTTTAGGCAAAACTTCGGGGTTCTTTCTTCTTCTTCTTCTTCTTCTTCTTCTTCTTCTTCTTCTTCTTCTTTTTTTAATTGCTGAAGAAGACTTTCTCTCATGCTGGGAACTAAGTGTGGCCCTTGTAAAAGCTCAGTTGCTAACTAACCAAGTGGAGTGGTAGGAGGAAACATGAATTAAAATCAAGAATCAAGCTCTAGATGCAGTGCTAAGGACTTACATAGGGTTGACCAGGTTTGAGCCTAAGTTTGCCTCCTCTAAATGGAAATGATTAGGTGAAGCGATCTGTGAAAATCTGCCCTTTTGCTCCATGATTCCCAGTGTATGGCTAAACTCTCCGTAACCATAAACACTGCTTGAACCTAACATTCACCTTTGCCAACCATCTATGATTGCCAGTCTACCCCAAAGGTTTTATGCCGATTTTATTTATGTGAATGAGCATGTCACCGAAGAACTCCCTGGAAGTAGGTTCTGGTGAAGTTGGAATGTGGGACACGGACCTCCTAAATTATGCTTGGGGTATGTCATTCCTGTTTTATATTGCTCTAGAACTACTCAACAACACACAACAACTGGAAATATGCTTTTAGGAAAGGATCAACAAACTGTATTCCACAGACTGGAACCAGTATTTGTATATTTGAGGTATCACAGCCACACTCACACTCATTCCTGTTTGACAGCTTTCCTGATGCCTCAGAGTTGAGTGGGTGAAGCAAAAGATCCTATAGATAGGAGGAAGCTTAGTAGTATTTCCTGGAACTAGGTTTCCCTCCCTAATATGAATGTGGGAAGGGGGGTTGTTGTGGAGGACAAGGTAGCAACCACAACAGTCATTTATGGAGCACCACAGTTCTGGATGGAGTGGTCCTATATTATGTAGCTTTGATTAATATGAGCCTATATGTGACTCTTATCGCAGATGTGAGATCTGAGATTCATTGTGAGGTTTCAACTGACACAAGCTCACAGAGGTTTGGGGCTACCTGTAGATGAATAAAGGACTCTACCTTTTCTACTCTGGAACAGTGCCATTGGAAAGATCTTCCTTTCTTCCTTCCTTCCTTCCTTCCTTCCTCCCTCCCTCCCTCCCTCCCTCCCTCCCTCCCTCCCTCCCTTCCTTCCTTCCTTCCTTCCTTCCTTCCTTCCTTTCTTCCTTCTTTTCTGATATTCTCTCTTCTGTCACCTCCTGTTTTCCTCTTAGTTGTTGTCATTGTCCTCCTCTGGCTCTTTCTTCTCTGCTGCCTTTCTTTGCCACCCTTGTCATCACAGACCATTTAGAAAGGTTGTTTTGCCTGGGCCAGCAACAGCAGTGAGAGGGTGGGTGACAGATTTATGGGGGCATTCCCCTTCACTTTTCAGAAGCCCACACATCCGGAAGTATTCCCAAGGTGCCAATGTGTTATTGTGCAACAGTCTGGTGACTTCCTTTTCCCACTTTCCCACCCCCAGTGCCCTAGTCCCCCAGCACATAATAAGTTTCTTATTAAAACAAATACCGCCCACAAGACCTCTTGAGTAATGCTGACTGCATCCCCCTTGCAATGTGGAAATTATCTTGTCCTCTTTCCGCCTTTTAGAACTATAACACACACCAGGCCTGAGGTTTCCTTTAGAAACCATGGTATCAGGGAAGTGATAACTCCCCCAGCAGGCACTGGCTGGAGGCATTGTTCAACAGCCATGGGGATTCCTCTCTAAGGCACTGAGTCATAAACTACAGACAGGCTGCTGATAAAAGCTGAAGGAGGGAAGGTAATGGTCAAATTAGTCAGACAAAATGTGCAGGATCCCCCAAAGGGATTGTAGTTAGTCATATATCTTGAACCAAAGTGGGAAGCATGCTAACTTCAGAGAAGACACTGAAGCCCTTACAGGAGAGGCAATACTGAATGTCTTCATTTCTAACCCTGTGTGCTTCAGGGCAGTCCTGGATAGTTCCATCTATGTCTTGTTTTAATGGTGGACCTTGTGCAGTTCAGTACCTTGAAGCCTCAGTTTCTCACTTTGTGAAAGGCTCTCTATATTTCCAATATCCACCTAATACTAAGCAATCCTAGTTTGCCTAGAAGCTACTTATCCATGAAGAGATTTAAATCTTGCTTGATGCTGACATATTGTCAAGAAAACAAAGTCATAGAGACTCCCACATCATATCTCTCAGGACTGCAGGCACTCCCACTGTGTTTCTCTCTTCCTCCCAATTCCTCTCCCCAGCAGCTTTCAGCATCACTTTGTCTCTCATCCCTGACAGGGCATCTCCACCCCTGTGTTAGAGCCAGGGCCAGTAACTCAATTAGCACTCCCTACAGCCCAGTGTCCTCCCTCTCTGTGAAGTAGATAAGGGGTAGGAGGCTGAAGATCAATCTGCCTATCCACCAGTTGCTGGGAGGGCAGGGGGTCACCTAGCCTGTGGCCCCTCTGTCAGGCTGTTCTGGCCTCACTGAGCCAAGGCGAGAAAGGAAAACAAGAAGATGAATCGTTGTGTCTTCTTGGTGGATATGCTGAGGAGCATTTAGAACAACAATGACTAAAAAGAAAACAGTATCTTAAGCCGGAGGAAAGGGAGACAGGGAAGTTCTCCTTGGAGTTGCACTTATTATTATTTTTCTTTTGAACAATGTGTAACCTAATGGACAAATCCACCTCTCACTTTAGGGAAAAAAAAATAATTTAAGAAACAAAATCAAACTTCGGTGAATGCCTTGTTCACTCACAGTTCCCTCTGTAAAAACTGCAGTAACTCCCCCCTACAAGACTGCCTTGAAACAATGCTTTCTTTTGCTTAAAGATGGGCCTTTATAAAAGAAAATAAAAATAAGAGGAAGAGATATGAGAGGTGGCAATGTTGATGACGGAGTCAGGATGGGCACAGCACTAGGGGACCATCAGACTGCATTATGGTTCCCAATAAGGCATCAGGGTGGAATTCTGGTATAGACACTTTAAATCTGTGCTTCAGTTTTCTCATCAGTAAAACACATTAGTTATCATTGTTATTTCTTACAATTGGGAAAACTAAATACATTTGCTGATCTGGGGCCGATCATTCACCATGAGTTTGATCCCTAAAGCCCTACAGATAGAAAAGAGTTCATTTATGTTCAGCAAACATACTGGTGACACCTGGCAGTTTGATATGAGTGTACTTTAAAAAAATATATTAACAGGATTCATTCAATTTTATCAAAGCTGCCAACAACTCTAAAATATAAATAAAGTCATCACCCAGTTTGGGAGAGGATAAAACTGTGAAATATTGTGTACACTGCCCAAGGTCATACAACTAAAATCAGGAGAAGTGAAAATTGGAGCAGATAGCCAACCTGTGTGGCTCATCAGGCAGGTTCCATTTGTTAGATCCCTAACTCTACCAGTATTATGTTAAGAAACATTCTGAAAAGCGAGAAATCACTCCACTTTCCAAAGTAGTCATACACATCTTCCTGACCAGAACAGAGGCTCTGAGTCAAGCTAGAGCTAATTGTTGAAAGTTATCTCACTATGTAGATCAGAGAAGAGTTAAAATACCAAAGACTGTGTCCAATACCTGGATAAAGACTTGAATGAGCACAGAAGCATTTCCTGGTATTTCTGTTTGGTATTTCACTAAGTCCCAGAAGGAAGAAAAGTGAATACAACATATCCTTCTATGTCTTTGCCATGACATGTTTACAACTACTAAAAAACAAACAAAATAACTCAGTGGTGAGACCATCTATCTATTCCCAAGCTTCTCTTTTTCCAGTTACGTGAGTCACATTTTTTTTTTTAACATCTAATGTAGTGAGGAAATAGCACTCAATTGGATCCCATTGTCATAAATGCATTGAGGAGCTTGGAGCCTGAGGTTCCTATCTGGTTCATCATGGGCATCTGTCTCCTGTTTCTGAGACTCAGTTTACTATTCTGGACATTTTCAAGGTCAAAATTCTGTAGATACTGAGGGTGATTCAGAGTAGCTTGTGGGCTCGTTTTTCATCCTCCCTCTGTATCTCAGAACTGACTGATGCAGAAGCCCATTGTATAACTGTGGCAGGACTGGCTCTAAGCCGCAACATTGGATTCAGACACTAAATCACTGTGGTAGGTACCTTTTGCAAAGTAACTAGGACTTCCCACACACATCATCATCAAATGATGAGAATGAGTTAGATGAACCCCAAGGGCCTTTGGAATCTAACTTCTAGAATTAAGATTCCAGATTGTTATTGTTTTAAAACTGCAGTTTTAAAAGAAGGGCTCCAGGAGGAGAAAGGAATTCTTTTCACCCCAAAGGTCAAAAGAGGTCACCAAGGGGACAAAAGAGCAGGAAAAGGAGGCAATGGGGCGGAAGGCTGACGTGTGGGCAGGACCAAAGATCTGAGTCCTCAACTGGGAGGTCTGAGGAATATTCACAATTCTCATGTCGGTATTCCTTAGGATCAACCTTGCCTATCTGGCCAAGGCCCACTACCCCCTTTGCAAACCAGGGAGGCCTGCCCCACAAAGAGGCTGAGCTGGAGTGAAAAGAAACTGGAGGCCTCTAATACCAGCCGGAGGATTCTAGCCCTTAGCACTGGGTCAGCTTCCTGACTCTCAGGAAGAATCAGGATCACAGAGCCCACTTGAAGCTCTCTTAAATATAAGAAACAGCATCAGACTTTGATGTGTAGCTTTGAAGGGCAGCCAGAGTCCTGGCAGGTGAATCGGGCACTTGAGAACAAGGACTTCTTTATGGTACTGAAAATGACCAGAAAATCATTTGCCTCGAAGTACATCTGCATGCTCATGGCTTAGGTAAGCTTGAAGAGGGAAGAAGCTCTAGGAGTGGGATCAAGGCCTTTACCTGGGCTGTGGCTCATGTCTGTTGCTTGGAGTCTATGTTGAGTTGGAAGAGATATTTAATATTCATAAGCCATGATCTCCACTTGAAGGGGTGCCCTAGGGAAAACTGAAATATTAAGCAAGTGAGGAATATAGCCCTAATTGTATCCTCCTTTTTTTTTTTTTTTTTTGAGAAAAGGTAGTCTGCTTAAAATAAAATGATGAGTGGACAGTCAAGGTGGTGTGCAAGCTTCACTGTGTAAAAAGGTCAGCTGCTTGCTTCAACATGTACACTCAGAACCAGACTGACAGTGGTGCAAACTGCCTACTGGGTCTCACCCTTCCTTGTGTCACTTCCCATTGATTGTACCTTCTTTGTGTCACATTCTGTGCTTGTTTCAAGTAAGTAACAGCATACAAGGAAGGCCAGGGGAGTGGGACACTGGAAAATGCCCTGACAATGATTTCAAAGTCACTCAGTGGTTGGAGAAATAAGCCAAGGAGTCTTTCACATGGAGGAGTCAAGAAGGACCCCTTAAAAACACTGTACCAGGGAGACGGGAAGGTCTAAAGGAAGGTGGCCATATTAGAAGGCTATAGATTGTCGTGACAGCCAAGACGACTAGAAGCTCAGATTATTTAGTGATACAGGCAAGGAAGAGCTTTTGCAGTGTGTAAAGAGCGTTAGAATGGTGGATTACAAGGAAAGCTGAGGACATACTCTCAAAGGCAGAGGTTCTTCAAGGCTTCTGAGGACTGTGGTCACTTACGGCTTGAAGGAAGGAGAAGGTGGCCTGTATGTGTACTCTGTGCTCTGTCTTCCTTACAGTAGGTTCCTGCATTCTTGCACAGACTAAGATCAGCATATCACTGCCTATGGCCAAAGCCAACCCATTACCTGCTTTGGCAAGTAAAATCCTATTGAAATACATATATGCTCCTTTGTTAATATACTGCCACTATAAAGGAGGGCTATAGTGCTTCCAACAGAAGCCCTGTATAGTCTCCAAAGTCAGATAGCTACTGTCTGCCACTGTACTGAAGATGTTTCTCACAGTGGGCTGCTTCATGGGAAAATGGTTGGATAGTAAGTGTAAAAATAGCAATAGGCTGATTCAGGTAGATAAGAGAGGGAGAGGTGGAAAGAGAGAGGGGTAAAGAGGTAGCAAAGGCAGAGAGAGAAAGGGAGAGGAGGAGAGAAAGATCCTTTTATCCATCTCCTCTAATATTGGTATCCCACATTCTGTTTACACATCTGTTTCCTCACCCTTGAGCAAAGAAGCAGTTCCATGTTCCCACCCACTAACTTTATCCAGTCATTCTGTGATACACTTAAGCATGTGACATTTTGTGGCTGGAAACTATGGCAAGCAGAGTACATACGGCATCCTTTCTTAAAGGTTCAGACAGGATTTGCCTCCCAGCCCACTTGTGGAAGACCCAATGTTGCTGTCCCAGTGATATGTCTGTCTCTTCACAGATCCACAGTGACCCTGACAGTCAAGCGTTCTGATGACCTCTTTCTAGATGATACAGAGAAGCTCCCAGATGTATGAGCAACTTAGGGGAAAGTGACCTCCATTTAGTAAATACTTATGG
Source organism: Lophiomys imhausi (assembly GCA_907164525.1). Classification (NCBI taxonomy): domain Eukaryota; kingdom Metazoa; phylum Chordata; class Mammalia; order Rodentia; family Muridae; genus Lophiomys; species Lophiomys imhausi. Next base: position 2,357,221 of record CAJQZJ010000275.1, on the reverse strand, counting down.
AGAGAAGAAATGACCACAAGAGGAATAGACCTTCCCAGACACACACTAACCGACACATGCCATTAACCATCCCTCCCTGATCTTCAAAAAACTGTGGAGGTCATACTTCCATTTTCTACAGTCTTAGAGAAGCAAAGTAGTTTGTTGGAAGTAGGTGCTCTTTGGTCAGTGGTTCTCAACCTGTAGACTGTGACCCCTTTCGGGGGGGGGGGGGACGACTAATGCTCCTTTCACAAGAGTCACCAAAGACCATTGGAAAAGCACATTACAATTCACAGCAGTAGCAAAATTACAGTTATGAAGTAGCAACAACAATAATTTCATGGTGGGGTGGTCACACCAACAACCATATACAGCAACAGCACTAACAACAGCAACAAGAGAAGCTTCCTTAATGGTTCAAAGAATGAGGAAGATTGAGAAGCAATGTCCAAGGTGGTGAAGTTGGGATTTGAACTCCAATCTGCTTCACTGAAAATCTAAGATTCCTCAGATGCCTTCCATGAGAAGAAGCCAGGGCTTCTAACTGGGCCTGTCTTTCCCACTCTCCCCGGCAGTAGTCATAATACTACAAAGAATGGGTTCTTAATGCAATCATATAATTAAGTCAATTCAATGATTTTTCTCCATTAAGTCCTTTTAAATTAATGATACATCACACAAACTCTATAAGGTAGTATTAGCAGTGTGTAGGAACTCTGCCTGAAGAAATCAAGACACAGAGGTGCTCAATAATTTACTCAAGATTTTTATTCAGCAGTAAGGTATTCTAGGCCTGAAAAAATGTGGCTCCTGAGCCTCCAGGCTGAAGCACTTAATTGGTGTTACTTCTTTATCTTTAGGTTTATCTAACAAAATGTGTACTCTCAGGAGCTTAAGGGCCTAACAGCAAACAGATAATGAGAAAGGGAAACAATGCGAGAAGCATGGAGACTTCATATAACAAAAGGATCCCTGGGTCTCTTTAAGAAACACCATCTGAAGTGTCTATTTACTGATCATTAAATACTTAACACAGGGAGCAACTGAAAGTCCACCTGCTCCAGGCTGCCACTGGTTAAGGACCAAAGAGAAATTAGCATTAAAGAAATTTGAAATTATAGTAATCATTAGAAGGCTGGGTTTTCATTTTAACTTGCTGAACATCAAGATGAAAATGCCCCATGGTAGCGTTTGCAGCTATGGGGCTAAGCTCTACTCCAAGTTGCCTTCTGTGTTCCCTCAGACCCAACAGCTGGAAACGAATGTGAAGATCTCATGCAAGGCATTTGTCTGTGTGAAGCACCTGACACATTTCAAGTTTTCTTTGTTTCATCTGTACCTTCACAGTAGGGCTTAATCAGTGACAGTAAGGGTGGATGGGCAAGACTGTCCAGAACCCTAAAAAAGCTCCAGGTTGAAGTTGGTGACTCTTGGAAACCTTTCTGGACAATAGGACTCAGATGACAAGAGCTGCACTGCAGACTCTGTAGGTCCAAAATGAGACAGAGTACTTCTGTAGGGACCGCAAATATACTAGTCATAAAGGATCCTAAGGAAGGATGCCACAAGAGGCCTGGGTGGGGGGTTCTGGTCCTGAAGTGATCCTGGTTTTTAGGCAAAAGCACAACAGACTAGAGCAATATTTTAAGACAGCAACCTTCTGAGTGGGATGCTCGTCAAGGACCAACAAAGCAAGCTGACCTGAAGAGAAATCAGAGTGATTTTAGCTTTCAACACCAGTCAGAAACCCGACCCAAATTATCCATAAGTTTAAATTAAACTATCAACTGCCATTGGCAGGGATGCAAACATCCTGGCAGGAGGCATCTCTCTACTCAGCAGTCCAAAACCACGCACATAACTTGGGTTTAGACTCATTGCTGGGGAAAACGTTGTGCGAACTACTTGAATCCCCAGTTTTTCTTTCCGTTTGTCTCTGTTCTCTTTAGCCAAGAGGCTGCATCAACAGACAAGGTAACTGACTACCTGGACCTGAAGCATGGGAGCCTCCTCTTCTTTCAGGCTCATGTCCCTGAGCATCTTTCTCTATGTGAGATATGGAAGCAATGTTCCTTACCTCAGAAAGTTGCTGTGTTCAGTTCTTTCACCCACTTAATGACTGTGTACGATGCTCATGCATTGAGCAACAATCACCACGCTCGTTCTGTTCTATGCCGTCTGCATACCATGTTGCCACTGCATGGGCCAGAAATTGACCAATGAATTCTAATTGTTATGGCTAGTAAAATAGTGATGCTGTTACTCACAAATAGAGAGCTCCCTGTCCCTAGCAGACAGTAAACAAAGGTGAGAATTATCCATCGTACAAGAAGGTCATGAGGAGGATTCAATTACACATCATGATTAAACAAAAAAAATGCTAGGCATTTTTGTGCCTAAATTCGTCTAGCTTTTTCTGGAAAGTAATTCTGAGTGCTTCTGAAGTATTATCCTCTTCTGGCGTTCCTTACTTCTCTGTTCTCTTCAGCACAGATTACTTTTGAATCAGAAGGATCGATTGTCACTCTCAGCTCTCTACCAGAGTCATCCCTTCACAATGAAAGATTAAAATTCTATGTTTTATGCAAAGCTGTACCCCATGTACAACTCTCTCAATCTTGCATGTGAGGCAAGTGCTCTACTGCTGAACGACTGCCCAATACTGGTTCTTTCGCTTTTCCTGCAGTCTCACATATCTAGTTTCTCTACCTAGATTTGAGGGTCACTTATGTACTCTGCACACGTGGCACTTTACCAGCTTTCTCCCCAAACTTCCTGGTGGCCCCACTAACTGATAAAACATTTAAACAAGAACTGCTGGAAGCACTCAAATTTCCACACCATCTTCCAATAATTACCATTCCAACCTTATTTTGGAAATCAGTATTTCTTCCCACGTCAACCTCTGTCCACATTCTGAACTATCATTGCTTTGCCCAAGGCCCCTTGTAGTGCCTGTCTAAAGTGTGGCAAGGGGGCCCCCACAGACTCCCGGTTCCTTAATTTTGTCACCTCTGATCTTCTTTCAATGAGGTAAGGGAATGAATTTCCTAGGATAAACATCTTATTTTTCCCTCTCCACTGGAACATGTGCAGAGTGGCTTTGAATTGCCTTTGAGGAAAATGTTAATCCTAAAGATGCAAGGAGAAAGACCACTGACACAATCATCATGGCCAAATTAATTAAAGCAAGCTTTTTAACATTTCGTATACATTGGCTGCTTCCCCCCTAAAGTGGGGTTCGAGTAGTAAGCATTGGACATGGGAAGGATAGGGATAGGGGGATTCCAAACTGGGGATTTGGCAGGCAAAAAGGTGGGGTACAGAACAAGGTGGGCATAACAGAGTAGTCATAATAACCCTTTGAAACAAAGCTAGCACTGCAAAGTGCTCATAACAACCTCTAGGAACAAAGTCAAGGCTGGAAGGTGGTCATAACAACTTTTTGAAACAAAGACATCATTGTTATTCCTGGAACAGGTAGTATTCAGAACATTTGTAGTTAAGGTTACAGGTGGGGCATAGCCCACTTTTTGAGAAAGAGAGATTTAATCATAAGCAGGAATGAACTTAGTTTGCCTTTATTAATATGATGGCTTTTGCACCTAAGATGTAGACAGTTTGGTTCAATGGAAAATTTAAATTCCCTGTTAGCACAGCCTTCAAGCCATGTAAGATGCAGAGTCATTTGCAAGTTATGTTCCAGTGTCTTATTTTACCTTGTCCTTTCTACTTTTTTCTCTAGCATTCTTTCATTCCCTCACACTATCCTTTCCCCTGGCAAGGTCCTTCCTACTACCCATTGCTTCATGGAGAGATACAGCCCAGGTGCTTCCTCCTAAGAGGAGTTCTTCTCAAGGTAGCCTAAAATTGAACTGATAATCCCTCCTCTGTTCCCGCGACACCAGGCACCTCAGAGCAAAACACAATAGAGTCAGAGTTTACATACAGCTCCCCCCCCACCTCCACCCTCTCCAAACTGAATCCTGAAGAGCAGACACCTGCTTTAATTCATCCAGTTCCTTTAGGCTTAGTTCAGGACCTGGCATATAATTTGTGGAATCAATAAAGAGAAAATAAATGAATGAAAGAAGGGTCTATTCCTTATGAGACAGTTTTATTTCTTAGGAATTAAGGTGTCATAGAACTCTTCTAGTCTTCAGAGTCAAACAGACAGAGGCTTGAATGGAGATTTTCCTCTTCTTTAAAGTGGGACACTTCTGTGTCTCATAGTGGTGGTGATCCTGGGGCTGTGATATGTGTGTCCAGCTCCTAGATGTGAAGAAAAGTGATAGGAAGGAAACAAAACTCTTGTTTCTTAGTCCACACAATGGCCTTGTTACTAAGCTAAGTTTCAGGAAGCCACAGAGGGTTTTATTAGTATCTGTCATTAAAGCCTTTTTGACCCTTATTTTATCCTCAAGTGAAAAGGGGTCAGATGCAAACATGCCTCTCCTTCCCCACCTCTGTCGTGACAGGAGTCCAAAGTCTTGAGGACTTCAGCGAGTTGAGTGGTTATTTAGATTACCTGTAGGACTCTCAGATAACCCCAAATTGAGTGACTTTTGAATATCAAGCACAGTCCTAGGCTAGTTTCTTTTTGAGGAGAAAACCTAATTAATGAGGAGCTAGAAAGAATGGCTGGCATGCCACCCCCTAGGCAGAGAATTCAAAAGGAAGTGGGTAACTCTGTAAATAGCACTGCTTTAAGGGGCATTTAAGCCAATACTCTTTGTTAAGGAAATTGATGGCTTTGTAAGTATTGTGTCTGAAGGGAGTGCTTGAGCTGAAGGCCCCATCCCCATCGTGCCTAGTAAATTCCCTAACGGACTGTAGGTCTGCTGGCTGGGCCTGGCATGTTCTATAATTTGCCCACAAAAATTCAGATTCCTCTTTTAAAAAATTAAAACATTTAGCCAAACATAAGTCATCGATCCTATGGAGTTTGTTTAAGTGCAGCACGAGGTAGTAAGGATTCAGTGTTTCCTTTAGGGAACCAAGGTTGCTGATCTGCTAGAGTAGATTGCTAGAGTAGAGTGCTAGATTGTTTGGATGGGTGTTTGTAGTTTGTCTTTCGTTTTCCTAACATCTGGAAAGTTAGTCATTACCACAGCAATTTGCTGATAAGGAAAAGACCTTGGATCCAAGGTTCCTGATCATTCCAAAGAGGTGACCACAGCTACCTCAGACTTCTGAGCCTCCAAGTAACACAAATTCCAAGACGGAAATGAGTCTGCCTATCTACATTAGCACCCTCCTTTGTATCCATATCTGTTTCAAAAAGATGTGAAAGGTGCAGAAGTAGCATACAGGCAAGTTTTAATTTTAGAATTTAGTATAGATTTAAGTTTTGATTCTGCAGCTGTCTTAGGTGAGATAACTTCTTCGAATCTAATTTCCTTGTACCATTGGGATAATGATAGCACTAACTACAAAGTGACTTACCAGGACAAGGTAATTGTAGGTATTTGAAACATTTAACAAAGAGTCTGACACTTAGCATACCTTCCCTTTATTTACTTAGCAAATGTATTAAAATGTGCCTTTAATTGAACAAGTAGGTGGTGCTATGGAAATATTGTAAGGGGTGGCAACTAGCCTTTCTAAAGAAGGGATGACAGATAAGGTTTCCAGAAGGTATGCCCGGTTAAGCTATGATTTGAAGTTAAATGAGACCAGTCATAGGAAAAGAACTTGGGACATTAGACCCTGTACAGGTGGGGAGGTGAGGCTGTAAGGGTAGACACACTTCCCTCAAGGAGAAGCCCCTGTATCAATCTGCCGGGATCAGAGAATAAGAAGGCATTGGTGGTAAGAATACTGCAGAAATAGCTCAGGGCAGGATCAACCTGGTAATTGTCATTGAGTCTGTCAGAAAATAGTAGATGCATATAATTCAGGATCTGAGGCAGGTGATTACATTCTCAGACACACTGAAACATGAAAGAGCTTTCTCCAGTGTCCCTCTGAGTCACTTCCTTTTTATATTAGGTATCTTGATAGCTGAATGAATTTCCTTAGTGGATAATGCCTATTCTGGATCCCATTCTCTGACTATAGTAAAGCTCCTTGAGTCCCAGCATTGGTCTTTAAAGTCATGATGCATCTAGCTAGGTCCAAAGGGGATATCTCTGGCCAGTGCTCTGAAATCAGTAGTTAGCAATGCAGTCTGCAATCTCTTGTTTTTGTTTAGACAAACCCCTCTTCCAATTTGTGGAAACTGACCTCAGAACAATCATGGCTTCTTGGAAGCTGTTTTGAACGTGAAAAGTCATGGTGTCCCTCATTGTTTGTGACCAAAAGGGGTAATTGTTTTGATTTCCATGGCCAATGTTCCCATTAACTCATTATATTTAGGACCAATATTCCCCTCTCTTCTTACTCTTTATTGTCTTTCTTCCCTTTTCTTCAGTGAAAGAGTGGAAAGAGATGTATACAGTTTCTTTAAGAACAAAATGCAGCAAACCAATACAAGTTTTAAAAACATATAAATTCTGACAATAAATCTGATCTTAAACCCTAAATATTATTCTATTCAGTATATACGAAAGAGCAAACTTACTCAATGGTGATACTTTCCTGTCTCTTTCACCGGATTGGAAATGGAAGACATCATGACTTGAATGTCTCTTTCTTTTGGACTTTTCTGAACCAATGGCAGGAGGATGGTCTTGAGGCAAGCCAGACCAATCAGGAACAAGGATGGGAGGAACCCATGTTGATACTCTGGCTACTATATGGGAACCCTATCCACCACACTGCAGTCACCTTAGTCATGACCAGTTTTGCCAGAGTACAGTTACTGGCTTCATTTTATTTGGTACCCTGACTCATCCTCAAGTTCTTGGTCTACTGGTACAGATAGCATCAATTTATTCAAAGCCTCTGTTGGTTGGAATCTCCAGGATGCTTTAACAGAATGATTAGTTCCTTGTTTTACTTAATTGAGGAAGATACACACACATGTGCATATATTTTTATTTACATGCATGGTCTTTCACTATGCTCACACACATGAAATTCCCATAAACCAATTTATATCAGACATTGTGCTTTCTCCTGTTTATGTAAGGGTCCTTTATTAGTGAGTCAGGATCCTTGGTGCTCCATCAATTAACTGTGCTGTATTAGATAGATAATTAGCTTTTCTGAATCTCAGTTTTGCTGCATTTGTCAACATGATGTGCATGAGCTGTGTAATTATTGAAGACTTTTGCAGTACAAGACCTTCATTCATTCAGTATGCATGTATATGCAGATGGTCTTCTGCATCTGGTACATGAACATAATGCTGACAAAACTTCCTGTCCTGTTTTCATGGGACAGCTGCTCTCTTTTAGAGAAGAACTGAATGATCAAATAAATTTTGAAGAGGCAAGTTGATGTTATAAGAAGAGTATAGTAGACCAGTGGTGGAGAGAAGCCAGAGCAGAAGTTAGAATTGTATCGTGAGAATGTGTTTAGATGATCCTTCATTGAGCCCGTAAACGGTCATGGTAAGTCATGACCAATGAAATGAGATGGCAACTTGGTGATTTGGGAGTTGAGTTTAGGGTTGTACTCACAATAAGAAAAGGAAAAAATATTACTCAAAAATTTTGACACCTTTTTTCTATAGTAGTATTGTATCGGATCATGACAGCCACTTTCCAAAGTGGATAAGGAAAGTAAAGTTTTTTTTAAAGAATAAATGACATAGCAAAAAGAGAGAGTCATGGACGGATGATATATGTTATTAGATAGCCAAGAATACCTTAGGGCAGAGTTGGAGTTTGAATTTTGATTTTTGATGCCAGATTTCATGAACTTTTCATTAAAGTCTTTAAAAGAAGTTCACCATTCACAGCTTTCAGTGATTTTGCTTTCCAGTTTCCCATTTCAGATTGAAAAAATACTGGCTTGAGGATTTAAGGGTTAAATGAACCAAGAACCAAATAAACTTTACATAAAATATTTGAAAGCTGCAGGCCCTGCACTTCCTATATAATCAGATATATTTATCCCTCTCAGGTCTCTGAGGTGGTTGAAGAATAGATAGCTAGAGTCTCATAGTTAAATTTTGAGTTGTTTAGGAATCAAGAGGGTGTTCTGGATCTAAGAAGATATTTTTAAAATTATGAGGCAAGTTAGTATGAACGCTGAGTTAGATATAGAACTTTAAACTCATGGAGATGGTTAGATAGTAGAATGTTAAAGTCAGGTGCCAAATACATATGGACTGGACATTGGGAATGTATGCTAAGCCATATAACTCTTATAATTGTGGCCTATTTATTTCTGTTGTTTTGTATTGTATTTATAGTTATAAGAAAAAGAACCATTTTTT
>CAJQZJ010000275.1:2293152-2348513 GCA_907164525.1 Lophiomys imhausi | reverse complement strand
ATTGAGATGTAACTTGAAGAAATAAAAAATAAATTATTAAAAAAAAGGGAAGAGGATGGGGGGTTGAGGGTGGGAGGGTGGGACTGGAGGGGGGAGTAGGGAGAGGATTGCCATTGAGATGTAACTTGAAGAAATAAAAAATAAAGAAAAAAAAGGAAATTATTAAACTATTTGATCTAACTTGTTTACTAGGCAGAAGGGAAGACTACAGCCCAGAAAGGGAAGAGTCTATTCTCTTTCAGAGTAGATGAGGCCCCTCTCTCTTTCTTCTTCCTTCCTTTCTTTTTCCTACTTTCCTTCCTTCTTCCTCCCTTCTTCCCCTGCAATCTTCTTCCTTTATTCTCTCCCTGCCTCTTCTCCTCTCTTCCTTTCTTTCTCTCCCCTTTCCTTTCTCTTTATGTGGTGATCCAAACCACGGAGAGTCTATTTACAGTATGCTGTCTTCTGTTACCTCTTTTGGGTCATTTTTTCATACTTTCTCCTTATCAATGTTTAGGTTCCCCACTACCACCATTTGTTAGCTTGGATTATCTAAAGCAAATTTCATTTTGCTATTTCCTGTTGCTGATTTTAGAGGTCTTGGGGTTTCAGGCATCATTTGTTCTTGTACTACATCTATTTCATTGCCACTAATAATTCATATGGTATAAATTGTCCTCACTCTTTCATATCATGAGGTATAATTGGAACCCCAAAGAGACATAGATAGAAAACTTTTTTGGTCTTTGAATATTTGGGTCTATTCGATGTGTTGTCATTTATTTAGAGCTCTATCTTTGATACAATCTTTTCAGGCCATTTAACGAAATATACTGAATTCAAGTTGATGTCAACACACCTTCAATTCGAATTCAGAAGACTGCCAAATCTCTTTATTAAATTTCAGTACAATATGCATTCCTTTCTCTATCCAGATACTTTATTTCTTTTTAAAATTGCAAAAGACAGAAAATAAAACAATGTTTTAAACATACAGTGAAGCACAAAGTACCATGTTACTTGTTAGTTGCAGAGTTACACTGTTGCAATTAATATATTCCAGAGCTTGCCCTAGACCTTAAATTAAAACTTTCATGAAAGCATTCATGTAGACTAGTCTGTTGACAAACTTGAAATCAGGCTCATTTTGTTTATTTGGTTGCTGTTGTTTTTGTTGTAGACAATGTCTCCTTATATAGCCAAGTGTCATAGATGTCTTTTTGACAAAACTTAGACACATCTGGGAGGAAGGAATCTCCGTTGAGGAATTGCTTCCATCATATTGGCCTGTGGGTATGCCCATGGGCATATTTTCTTAATTAGTAATTGATGTAGGAGGGCCCATCTTCATGTGGACAGCACCATACAGCCCAGGTGGGCCTGGGCTGGATCATGAAAGCATGAGCTAAGAAACAAGGCAGCGAGGAGCATCCCTCTGTGGTCTCTGGTTCAGTTCCCATCTCTACATTCCCACCTTGAGTTCCTACAGGACATTCAACAATGATACACTGTGACCTAGAAGCATAAGCAAACAAACCTTTCTGTGTTTGCTTTCGGTCATTGTATGTTAGCTCATCCACACAAGCCAGACTAGTATGACTAGGTAGGACTTAAATGCGGAATGCTTGTCCTTTGGCCTCCCAAGGGCTGAGATTTCAGGTAAAAGATTACACCTCAATTGCTGAGAGAACTTTAAGATAATTGATTATGACAATTGCAAAACTCCACCAGAACCTTATTAATCATTTACTGAGTTTCTTCTATAAGACTGGCACTATCCTAAGTACTAAGGATGTGACATGAGTAAGCTGGAGCCATCTAGAGCTCAGAATCAAGACATATAGATAATAACATCTATTTATTATTAAATAGTAACCACACAGTATGATCAGGTAGTTTTACATATCCTAAAAATAAGAAGTGCATTTCTGTGAAACTTACAGGGAGGTAGGAAATAGTACACATCAAAAAGTAGTTTTTAAAAAATATTATTGTGTGATCCCTGGGATCAAGTCAAGGCCTCACAAGTGGTAGGCAAACATAATACAATCGACCTACCTCTCAACCTTCAAACTTTGATATTGCTAATTTATTATGAATGATATAAAGAATATCAACAACACACTTACTATAGGTAAATAGTGCTCTTATTTGAACTGACTCCTTACTGTGGAGAGGTCCCAAGAAGAGTAAAGAAAAAATATAAATTCCTAGTTTAAGTTCCTAAAACAATGATAATTTGAAATAGAGACTTTTTGAATGGACAAATGTCAATCTATGTGTATGTATATATGTATGTATGTATGTATGTATGTATGTATGTATGTATGTGTGTGTATGTATGTATGTATATATGCATAGATTGGTGGATGAATGAATGAATGACGGATGGGTTGATAAATGGGTAGTAGATGGGTGATGGTTGGGCAGGTAGATGGATGGATAGGTAGATGAACCCGTGGGTAGGAGCTATAAAAGTAGGAGACAGTCACATAAAACTGACTGGTAGGTCATATGCAAATTCCAGGTCTTCTTCTATATGATAACATGGAAAACTATTGGAAAATTTTCTATTGGAATGTATTCATGTGGGGATGTATTGTTTGAAGATGAGCATTGTGACTATGTTTGAAGGAAAGAATGGTCAGGAAACATCTAATACTGGGCACTGCAACAATAATGGAGGCTTGGGTCAGGATGGTGGCAATAGGGCATAACCCTTCTCTCAGGCAAAGGAGCCAAAGGGTATGTTTATGGCCTTCATGTGATGTGGCAAGGTGGGGTGAAAAGAGAAGGAGGAAAGATAACTGAGAAAGTTGTGGTTTGGCCTCTGTTGCATGATTGTTTATGGTCTCAATCATGAACATATGGTGAAATGAGTGTTCTTGTTGGTCCTGGGATGAGGTGTACTTCAACAGATGTTTGGTAGAAACTCCACCATAGACCACTGGAACTTAGAGAGGACTTCATATCCAAATCCAGGTATGTGAATGCAATTCATTGGCAGAGATGTTTTTAAAATTTTATTTAAGCAAGGTATTTTTCTTGCTCAGTGACAAGCTCACCACTAATGCAACCATCTCCAAATAGAGATTTTTCCAATGCTCATCCTTTACTTGGAGTAGAATAGGGGGTGCTGTCAGGAGCTGACGTGTCTCACTATCAAAAAAAAAATCTTAAGTTAATAAAACATCTTTGAGTGCCATTCTACAGATCACTTGAGGTTTTTGAAGACCTCCTATCTATCTCTATATATTTTGATAAGAAAATGTTGCTTGTCTCTTAGCAACTTGATTTCTGATCAACTTAGAAAACATCTGTGACAAAGTATGCTAGTACCTAGCAAAATAACATGTTTGAATGACTGTTAGTTTGCATTTCTTAATTATCCTAAACAGTTTATGACAGTTGCTATTAAAAGGTCAAAATTTCACATTGCATTCTTAAGTGTTACCTAGGTATAATACCTTAAAAAGAGTTAACCTTAATTTTGTATCAATATACAAAGATCAATACCAATGTAGCAAAATACAATCTTAACTTTGTATCAATATACAAATACCAATAGGGATGTAGTCAAATATAATCTTAATTTTGTATCAATATACAAAGATATAAGAACATATTCAATAATCTGTCCCTTTTTATTTATCATTCCTATATTATGTCTATATTCCATTTTTGCCCCTGAAGTCTTTTCCCCCTACATAGGAAAGAAGGATACAGAAAAGAAAAAGAAAGAAATCCCTGGGTCTGACTTCCTAAACCTATTTAGCAAGACCATTTAACAACTTGTAACCACTCCCCCTAAATAACAGCAAACATCTATAACCTATCAAATGATGAAAGAGCAGGAGAAATTATCCACCCCACCTTCTTTGAATGGGACTTCACTTTCTTAAAATTACTTCCTGTTTATTTGGGATGTAGGATACCTGTTTGTGGCCCAAATAAGAATGGAAAAGGGTTAAGCAAGTTAATAGTAGCATTTGATGTTCAGTCTTTTTGTGCTCAGCTATTTAAATGTCCTAAGGAGTTTGTAGTCAGAGGCTGAACTTCAGGGTTTTACTGAAGTCCTGGCTGGAACAGTCTGTGGGGCTGAACCATCTTAGCCATTCTGAGTTGTTCTGGTTACAGATTTTTCAGGAAATAGCTATTGAGGAAGACTTAGAGGCTGGATCATCTGGGTTGCTTGTCTTCTTTGGTGTCTGGTCCATTTTCTTCAGAGGTTTCAGGTGTCCAGTTTTCTCTGGACTCCTTAGATGTTGCTTCAACTGTAGACCGAATGTTGTCCAAAAAGGACAAAACTTGGAAGCAGGTAAGTTGACAGCCTAGCTCTGCCAAGCAAGGGTAGGCAAGTTCTTCCTAATTCCTGCTTTACAATTAATGTCTGTCAGAGATACTAGGTCAAGAGGCTGAAGATAGATGCTGCAATGTATTGAGAGAAATTGGAGACAGTCCAGGTAGCCAGTTGTGTGTCATTTCTTAGTTTTGGAAGCTGCAGGCCCTGCACTTCCTACATAATCAGATATATTTATCCTTCTCAGGTCTCTGATGTGGTTGAAGACCAGATAGTTATAGTCTCACAGTTAAATTTTAAGTTGTTTAGGAATTAAAAGGATGTTTTAGGTCTAAGAAGATGTTTTGAAGTTGGCAATGCAAGTTAAGAGTTAAGATGGAAACTGAGTTAGGTATAGAAATTTAAACTCATTGAGATAAATAGATAATAGAATATTAATATCAGTTGCCAAATATGTGTGGACTGGACATTGGGAATGTATGTTATACCTTATTTAAAAAAAAAAAAGAACCATGTGTTGTTTATCTCTGTGTCAGACCTAACAGCCTTGTGACTATTCAGTAAATCCCAGCAGCATACTAGCTTAACAGTTAACCAGTTCCCAAGACCCAAATGGAAGTTTGTCATCAGACAGCATCTGAGACATAGAGCTAAGATTACACCACATTGTTCACCCCAATTGGTCCAATTGAAAATTTTCAAATTCTACTAGTGAATTTGAAAAAAATGTCTTGATTTGTGACATATTGATCAGTACCTATAGAAATCGCTTGAAACTATTTTCATGCTGGAAAATAGTGTTTTGAGCAACATGAATTTGTGTTCTGGGGTCAAAATGGTTCATATTTGCCTCCAGAATAAACTATTTCTAATTTTTAGGTGAAAAATAAAATAAAATAAAATTGTTCCATAAATTTATCTTAGGATTGAGCCAAAATTCCCAGTGGTTTTTAAATAGTTCTAAATATACTTCTACCATTTTGTACTGTGTATACATGTGAAGCTGTAATATCAGTATCTATGATTCTAAAATCAAAATGCCAATCAACGTTGAAAAATGCTGAAGATGCTCTGCTTCCTGCATATTCAAATATACAAGCAAGACTCAACTGTTTATATAAAAACAAAGAAGCGCATCCACCTTATTGGATCCAATTTAGTTTAACCTTCAATACATAGCAAATTGTATGAATAAAATTTAAAAAAATTATATAAAAGTTAGAATGCAGGAGAGAGTGTAGAAAAAAAAAAGTGTTTCCAGACCTAGCTGTGAAGTCTGGAAGTATTTCATATATAGCAAAGTTAGGAGACTGTAGATGAAGGTATGTGAGAAATCCAATGTGATAGAAGAGGCTAGGATGGCATGGTGGCATGGATGAGGAGGAGAAGTATGCCAGAATGAAGAGATGCAGAGAAGAGACAAGAGGGGAGGAGGAGAAGGGAAGAGAGAAGAAAGGACAGGACAAAAGGAGAGAAGAGGGCTGGAGAGATGGCTCAGCGGTTAAGAGCACTGGCTGCTCTTCCAGAGGTCATGAGTTCAATTCCCAGCAACCACATGGTGGCTCACAACCATCCATAATGAAATCTGGTGCCCTCTTCTGGCCTGCAGATATACCTGCAGACAGAACACTGTATACACAATAAATAAATCTTTAAAAAAAAAAAAAAAGGAGAGAAGAAAGATTTTAACTGGAGTGGAGTCATACCTCATGTACCTTGAGAAGATCTAGTGAAGCCAAGCTGCTGATGTCATGTCTGGTTTCAGCCACACTGAAATTACTGGAGACCTGAATGATGGAATGAAATGTACATAAACAAGATCTGATGCAGTAACTGAAGAATGAAATATAGAGACAAAATTAGATGGAATATGTAGATACTCCTTTTAATAAATTTTACTGTAAATCAAAAGTGATATTTGAGGCATGAGAAATAATATCAATGAGATATGGAGTGAAAAGTTTTTGCATTTTATTTGTTTAAAAGCTTTGGATTAAGAAAAATTATTGCTAAATATTGAAAACTTAGATTGTGCTCTTCTTACTAGTGTGTAAGGAAGAAAGAATGACACATGGAAATAAGAACTGGTTAGAGCTGAAAATATTGAAATGTAATAGAGTGACAGGTGCATGCCCTTGAGCTGGAGACACAGCCTAAAGAGCAGGCTTTCAGGCTGAGGAAATAAGAGCAGACCCTCAGAAGAGTGAACCCTGGAAAAGAAGTGGACAGATGTGCCTGGAACTGAGGGCAAACAAGGAAGTTGAGACTAGAGTAGGAAATTACTTGAAAGCAACTTGAGGACATTAAAGGATGTAGTCATCAACTGAATATTTCAAACATGGTGAAACTCGCACTTGAGAGTCACATTTACTGGTTGCTATATGAGAGGGGGCTGAAGTGAGAGAGACCTAAAGCCTGGTCTGAGATAACTGTGAGGGCTACATAGAAAGAGTAAGAGGCAGGACCCTGAGTGTCCTCATGCTGTGTCTGAGTGTAGTGTTAGACAACCAGGGGTTCCTTGCAATTCTGTTTTGTTAAGCATGCTAGAGGGTGCTCAGCTGTCTCCATAGAAAATGGTAAGAGATTTCAGGTTCATATTGGCTTTGATCAGTCCTTGAAGAAACCAGAAGCCAACATGAGTACTTCAGATTCCATGACCTAGCAACAGAAGCTCCTTAGTAGATGGCCCTTCAGGAGCCTTCAGCATCCTGTCTACTCTAGTCTAGGCTAGCTAATTTGGTTGTAGGGGTTTGAACAAATCCTCGGTCTGAATAAAATTAAATGAGGTCAGTGATGTGAGCTTGACATGAAGTTTTTAAAAGAAAGGCAACCAAGCAGAGATATTTCTGTTCCAAAAGAAATAGGCCAACATATTTTCCCAGCCTGTTCCCCAACTTCCATCATGTAAACTACCGGGCTTCAGACATTACTACTTCCTCCATTCCAAACATCATTATTTGGATCCAAAGATTGCACACTTTGGCACCTTTGTTGCTATTTTTTTTGTTTGAATGAATTATTATTTGACATCAAGTCTGTTGTACTTAGATCCATACTTAAATAAATAGCTGAAGTTAAAATACTATTTTTTCTTGTTTTCAAAGAGTTAGAAAAAAGTAGTAATTATTACACTGAAAGAAAGCATCAAAATGCTAATCATTCTTCCCTCTGCTGGAAATAGACACAGACAATGATGTCTCAAGAGCTGAACTATCTTTTTAAACAAATATTTAGAAATACCACCCGTTGCAGAGAAGCATGCATTGAAATCATTTGCTTCTTCATTGCATCCTAAATCAAGTCTATCATCTTGGCCAAAATTGTCCACCACTCCATCTGCAGGCAGTTTGTTCACTTTTTTAAAATCATGGTGGAAGCTTGACAACTCCGATAACTCCTCATTGTACTTAGTCTATACAAATGGAAACTATGAAAAAATATACAAATGCTCCAAAAGTAATATTGTGACTTGTCAAAGGTGGCATACTATTTTATACCACAATTGAATACTCCACTGGGGAACATTAACTAGAAAGGGTATCACAATTATTAGAAGCTCAAGAAGAAGTATTTTAGCTTTGTCCCTACTGAATTGTTCCCCAAGAAGCTTCAGCAACTGGCTTCAACCATATGACTTACTGTATTTGAACACTTGAGTTAAATTTTTTTTTTCTGGATAGTTTCATACATGTGTAAAGTGCTTTGTAGATTTGGAGAAATGGGTTAGAACTTAAGAGCTTAGACTGAACTTGCAGAGGATTGTTTTTTCCAAAACCTGTGTTAGATGGCTCACAATGGCTCAAAGGTCCAGTTGAAGAGGATTCATTGCACTCTGTCTTCCATGGGCACTTTCATGCACACGGTATACATAAACTCAGCAGTCACCTACACGTAAATAAAAACAAAGAAAGAAATCTCTTTGAAGGTACAGTGGGATGCTCTATCTTTTCCTCTCGTTATATCCTTTCCAGCCCCTTCCCACACCAGTCCCTTCTCCATATTCATAACTTCTAGTTTGTGAGTGACCCTATCACTTAGGCATACCTGTTCCAGGTTCTTAAGCCCCCAAGAGCCATCATGAGATATAGAAAGGTGAAATGTCATCAGATCATTAGCTAGCTTGAAGTCAGGGTTCTGACTTCCAGAGGAAGAACTTTCCACAATAGATCTACTGCAGTGTTTGCCTAGATTTTAATGAAAATTTGTCACATTCCTCTAGACTTGACCTTCAGAGCTGTAGTGGGTGTGACATTCCCTGTCTGTCTCAAAAATGGTCCTTACCATATGCTTTGGGGATGCAAGGGCAAAGTATTTCATTTTGGTATTCTGTACAGATGAAAATTGAAGATGAAGTCTATGTAGGGGTGATGAGTCACCTGTCCACAGACAAAAGGTTAACCTTCCTCACACTCTTGAAACTAAACTCATTTCTTCTATATGGAAAAGAAAGCTTTTGCCTTATAAAAATGCAGTGCGGAAAGGTTGTTAGTTCCTGGCAAGTGTTCTTGCTGAGTGGACAGATTTCTAAATGCGCCATCATATGTATGGGAATGAATCTGAAATGGTGGATTCCTCTTTAGTAGAAGATGGACTTAAATGGAGGCTTACACTGCTTCCTGTAAACCAATCCCTACTTGTGTCTCACTCAGGTCTTTCTTCTTCCTGTGACAGAATGTAAAAAAAAAAAAAATTCCAAAAGGAGTAGAGTTCAGGAGGAATGTGGACATAAGGGATTCTCTAGTTTAGTCATTCATGCATTCATTCATTCTACAAATACTTGTCGAAAGTCTACTGGGGTTTCTAGTTCTCTCTCTCCCTCCTTCTCACTCAACCTTCACAATATCCCTTCCCTCTTCCAGTAGAATATATTCCATTATAAATGTCACCTGGATACTACACAGGAGGTAGGATGTCAGGGTGATCATTTACCCTTGCTGTAGACTTCAAATTCTGCACAATAACCTGCTCACTGCCCAACATAAAGTATTCAAGGAACACTAAGTGAATTGATGTAAGGAAAACAAAAAGCCCAGTTTGTTTTATTGTTCTGTTGCTGCTGTCTTTGTTTTTCCTGGCCATGCATTTGTATTCCATTCCTTACCCTCTTCTCTTTGGTGCTTGAGGTAGAGGGAGTGGGGAAGGAGAGAGAATTCCCCAGACAAAACACTGGCAGATGGAGTGTAGGGGCTCCCGTGGGACACTAGTAGCAAGAGAAACTGAATAGCAGAGCCCAAGGATGTTATTTTTAAAAGAGACACACAATAGCTTTGTCAGCATAATGTTGGAGGAGAAATAAGACATATTCATTTCCGTCTCTTTCTCTCTCTCTTCTTCACCATCCTTACCTCCATCCTTCTCTCTCTCTCTC
This sequence comes from Lophiomys imhausi, assembly GCA_907164525.1. NCBI lineage: Eukaryota > Metazoa > Chordata > Mammalia > Rodentia > Muridae > Lophiomys > Lophiomys imhausi. The sequence continues at coordinate 2,338,866 of CAJQZJ010000275.1, read as the reverse complement.
TCTCTCTCTCTCTCTCTCTCTCTCTGTCTTTCATTCTTGCCTTTCCTTTATCTCCTCTCCATTCCTCTTCCTTTCTGAATTGGCTTCCATCCCTGGTCACTATGAGGCTGTGGGAAGTGCTGACCTTGTCCTCTTTCCATGTTGAAAGTACCTGACATGTTGGTCACTGGAGCTCTCAGTTGGCTTACACCCATCCTCCAATAATTACATTTTAATGAATTTGACTTACTCTGGCACATTTGATAGTATTTTACTGTGTAGACTATTTGAAGGGATAAACAAGGGATTTTGGAGCTTGGAAGAGGCTCAGCATTCTTCTGCCCCTGAATTCAATAACTCCCTTTACAGATAACAACATACAAATTCAAGAGCTTCCCCCCCACCCCCATGACCCCAGGCCTTTTCTAGAAGATAGACTGTTTGAAAGTATTTTGAGTAAGTATTGATTTAACAAGCTGATTTAAATTCAGTCACTTAGAAATGAATTGGCCCTTTAGAAGAAGTACTTTTTTTTTCTTGTCATGATTGTTTTAGAATGTACAAGGCATACTTATGTTCATTTCCAGTAAGGATGTTCTCCTGATTGGGACAATTAGAACCATGTCATAGGTGGGGCATAGGGATTGAGAAGCTAAACTATTTTTAAAAGTTATATAGGCAGTGCAAGGGGCAGAGAAAAAACCACAGTCTTTGACCTTAAGTTCACTGCCTTATCCAGAGGTTTGGACCATTATTTTGGAGTAAATATTAGATGGATGACCTAAATCAAGCCATAAACTAAGAGTGATCCTACATTCTAATTGCCTGTGAGGTTCATATTTTTGTGTGCCTGTTGCTCAGACATAATTTCTAATGACATGTTCTTTACTCTCAACATGCTATAGTTTGGATGATAAATTATACAGTGAGTCTCAGATACTAAATAGAGACAACTGTTTGAGAAGTCTAAAACCTTTCAGAACAGCTAGTGTCAGCACAATACTATGTTAAAGTGGAGATTTTAATAAAATAGTCACTTTCAACAGAGGGGGTTGCCTAGTTTTGCCCAGAAGCACTGGAGAGTAGTTTAGGAGAACTGACACTAGTTTTTAAAAGGTGATCTCTTAGGGATACCCACCTAGGTTTCTCCCTGATTCGCTCTATATTGAATACATACATCATATCTTCTTAGATGGTATCCACCTCATTACTTCTCTGATGATTCTCCTTACAGCCAAGTGAGCATCCTTGCAACCAGCTACAGAAACAAAACAAGACAAAAAAGGCAGGAGCTGGATCCCTTGGCATTTCACTGAGATGTGTAGTTTCAGTTAAGCCTGTAGGAGCAGTAGGCTGGACTCTTGTAGTCCCAGTATTGTAGGGGCCTCCTTTTCTCTGATGATTGAGCCCAAGGATGAAAAGAAAGTATCTTATAAAACAGAAATTTAGTTTCTGGGAAGAGACTGAAGTTGGTTTTTTCTTTATGCAAAACTGAAATCCTTTGGAGTTAAATATACCCAGGTTGTAAGTTTAAAGTCCTATGGTATTGGATAACATGCCTAGGACTTGCAAAATGATTTAGGTTCCTAGATCTACAACTACCATATTGTGTGACTTGGGCAGGCTATTAAAGACATGTGACTTCTCAGTTTCTTTATTTAGATCATTTGAATTGTAAGTGATACCTTCATCAAATTGTGGTTGAGTCTCACTTAAGAGGAATGAAAATTTGTGAACTTTGTAGTGGGTGGGGCAACAGATCCACATAGATAAGATCTGCCCTCTCAACATATTCTAGGTGTGCAGTGAGATATGTCAACTATAAGCACAAACCTGTGCATCAAATTTCAAGAATGTTTTCATCTTGCACAATTAAAACCCACGGCCATTGGACATGCTTTCCATTCCCTGCCCTCCAGTGCAAACATGACGTTACCTTTCTGATCTCAGTTTCTACCACTGGTATTGTTCCTTTTGTAGGCAGATGCATGCAGCGCCATGCTTCATGTATTCAGGACAGCTCCTTCTAGTTTCATATAGACCATTGTGTATGGCAGGAATCCCTTTAAGTTTTACCCCTGAAGGCTGAAGAAGAGTATCTCAGTGTGATAAGTCTCTAAGCACAATAGATTCAACAGAGATTCTGGTTTGGATGGTCTGCTGCTGACAGCTAAGGCTAAAAAACAAATAATTACTAATTGATCCTACTTCTATGTCCATCTCCCACAGATGAACCCAGTCGGTGCTATTTCCATGATGGGGATGGGATGTGTGAAGAGTTTGAACAAAAAAACTAGCATTAAAGACTGTGGTGTCTACACGCCCCAGGGTTTCCTGGATCAGTGGGCCTCCAATGCTTCAGTATCCCATCAAGACCAACACTGCCCTGGTTGGGTTGTTATTGGACAGCCGGCGGCATCTCAGGTAAGCTCCCAGCCCTGCAGAGCTCCTGCTGCTGGCTCCCTGAATCCCTGCAGTGACTCTCAAGGTGCCCACTTGAAGCACAGTGTCACTGGACGTCTCCATCTGAGGATATCTTTAGGCAACTGTGACAGCGCACCTCTTCAGTCCCATTGGTTAAAGCTAAGACATGCATTGTTGAAGGGGAGGGAATGGAGGTGTCATGAGAGTAAACGTTGTCCCCCTATGGCCTTCTTATTATGACTCAAATATGGAAAGGATTCTGTTGTCAATATACCTTTGGAATTCAATGGCGGGAGGTAAGAGCAAAGTTGTTTGGAAAATCTGCTTAGACTTGCAGTATAGTCTCTCCACCTTTCTGGTTCTACTTTTTCTCCTCCAACCTCATATTTAAAATAGAAGTTTACCTTGATGCACTCCAGGGACGTTGCCAGTTCTAAGAAGCTGTGACTCACTCCACAGTCCCCCAATGCACTGTTTATGACATAGTTCTCCCACAGGGTACTGATAGGCTAGTAGAGGGAGGGAGAGTCTTGGGCTTACCAGAGCTTGTGTGATCCTAGGGACAGTTGTGTTTCCCCAGAGCCCTTTTTGCAATTACCCTGCTGAGAAAGCACCTGCTTTCTTCTGAGACTCCCATTTCCCAGAGACACAACTCAGTGCTTCCCACTGCCCAACACAGTGGCCATTCTGAACCTAGCCTTACTGCTGGCCTTGCAGATGAGCCATGATTCTCAGCCATCCCTCCCTAATATTGCTTCTTTATTTCAAGTTTGTTAGGGGTACAACTGGAGTTTAGATGAGTGAGAATTAGGACCTTGAGCTGGTATCAAATGAGAATTATTGAATGTGCGTATGATAGCACTTCTCATATATTCATTTTCATCTCCACTTGATCATATCTTTATCTCTTCTACTTATGTCTACATAATTAATTTTTTATTTACTTATTTGTATAAATGAGAAGAACCCTCAGGAGAGTGGAAAGATGTGAGTACCCAAGATCCCTTGGTGGCTGTCATGTGCAGTTCCAGTCTGATAAAGAGTGGGTCTGCACATTTCTCTGTGTGCTGCCTCAGAACTTGGTGGACTCACCTGTATGACCATAACTTCACAGAGAACTTCAAGACTCTTATCTGTGTCCCCTACAGCTTCCCACAGTAGGCTATTGGGGGTTTGAGAGCAGACTGAGCCTTCATTCATCTTTTCTCCTCCTCAAAGCACAGCATAACACACAGTGCCAAGATTGCCTGATTTGGTTGTTACTGTAAAGGCTTACACACATGTGTGCACATGCACGTATGTATATGTACCTGCATACAAGTGATGCAAGAAAAAAATGTCCAGCCACTGTTTCTCCATACATCAAAGGTGCAGGAATTCCAAATTCAACAGGCATTCCATTCCTGGAGATGTTTGAAAAATGACATTCAAATGAAGAAATTATTAACACTCTAGGAACCTTTCACACACAGGAGTAATAGGAGCAACTGTGCTTAAAATCACCCAAAGATTATTGTTAGTAATGAAAGCAACCAAATAGATAGATAGATAGATAGATAAATAGATAGATAGATGATAGATAGATAGATAGATAGATAGATAGATAGATAGATAGATAGATAAAAGGCTTTCATTAGACAATCAGTCCAATCTTGTAGGGAGAAGGCTATCAGGAATTATGGCTGATTATTTCTTTCTAAACAAAAATTCAATTAAAAAATCATTACAAATACTAGCTCTTCAACATAAAGAGGAGAGGAGAAAACAAAATCATCATTGAATTATTCATTGTTACCAATGTTATTCTAATATAATCAACTCGGTTCCATTACTGTGAGTGTGGATATAATCTGTGTTACAAGGAGACTTCAGCTGTAACTAAATTTGTTGTAATGAGTTCAGCTCGCTGAGTATACATGGTCAGTGTGTTCAGGCTGGGTACAGAATCAGGAAAAGGCCCGGATGGCACAGGACAACAGTATCTGTTTCCTTACTTGAAAGCAAATGCCCTTACCACACACATGAATATGTGCTCATGCACACAGGTACAGTAATATGCATACAAACATGTATGTAATCATACAAACAATGCAATGTCTGCTTCCTTCAGGGTGAAAACTATTCCTAAAGTGAAAGTATTGTTTTCTTCTGACAATAGGGGAGGAGAAAATATGACTATGTCCCTCATTACCTTGTTCGGCAATTAGAGGAGCTAAGCAGTTAATTTTCATACTGTTAGGGCCTCTAGTAAAGATATTGATGGCAAGAAAGGAGGAGCTGGGAAGATCTTGAAAGTTGAATTTGAGATTGGAGCCAAAGGTGGGGCTTTGGTGTAGCAGTCGTATTGGTTGCTGATCTGTCACTTTCCACTGCTGCCTTGTAGGCCCCCAGTGTATGAGGAGGCTCTTGGCTCTCATATGACTGCTGAACTGGGGCGGGGGACTGTTACATAGGGACACTCCACTCCAGAGGAGTGGGATGGAAGGGTTAAGGGGTAGAGGGTGGGAGGGCGGGACTGGGAATGGTCAAAAGAGGAGAAACTATGATGGAGATGTAACCTGAAGCAATAAATAAATAACTAAATAGATAAATAAATAAAAGGAAGTGGATGGAGGGAGTTGAAAGGGAAGAGAGTGGGAGGGTGGGACTGGAGGGGGGAGTAGGGATTGATATTGAGATGTAGCATGAAGAAATAAAAAAGAAAGAAAGAAAATAAAATAAAAAAAGATAAAAAAGAAATTAAGATATATATATAGTTTATATATATTATTGTATCATATATACACATATTATATGTAAGAAAAATAGTGAATATGGAAGAAAATAACAAATAGAAAAGAAAAAGTTCTGCTAATGTCCTCTGGTCAAAGTAGGATCTCTGAAAGGAATTAAACTCAGAACAGTGACACTGGGATCAGATTAACAGTGTGATGCTACAGATGTAGATAAACTGCCTCCCTATCCTATTCTTTAGGGATGCTCCTGTCTTTATTCAAGGAAGAAAATAAGATGGTAGGCAGAGACCAATGACAAATTTACATTTGAAATATATTGCAGAAATAGTTAATATTACAGATGTGATTTACTGTAATTTTAAATTTTATTTTTACCTTAGAAAGAAATTAATTTTGAAAAAATGTTTTTATTAAATCAAGAGGTGGTTTCTCAAAAAACTGGGAAATATTTCATCTTTTCATGGACTGTCAATTCACAAGCCCTGTTCTACAGAACATCTGCAGCATTGTTTGAGGGTCACACTAACTCATGGACAACCAGACATCTGCCCAATCTGTAGAGAAGGAAGTCACTCACCACTTTGTGAACTCTGATAACAAAAATGTTTTTATGAAAATAAAATTCTGAAATATGACTGAATGCACTTAAAAAAAAGAAAGTTGAAGAATAAGATAGAAATGTGTACTCTGGGTCCCTCACCTTCCTTCAACATGACTTTCCTCTCTCCCTCTCCATCTCATTTCTGTCCTCTTATTCTCTTCTTCCATCCCTCCTTTATGTTTTCCCTTATCTGTCATCCACATGAATGAATATATGAATAAGCCTACAGGAGCTCGGTCCAGACACTGGCCAAATCAAATATAGGAGAATAGAGGGACAGGGACCTGGAGCCCTTGAATTCCACCACCCACCGTGCTAAACATACACATGTATAGCCAGCTGTGTTGCCTCCTTCTTGGTAAACACTGCTGTGCTGTCCACCGTGGCACCCTGCAGGAAGTGCAAGGGTCTCCCAAATCAGTGAGATAGCCTGTATGTGAAGAATCTAATCCTAGACAAATATCTTGGAAGATGACAATGGGAGTCTAGAAATATGAGGCCACATCCAAAGTTGGGAGTCACTGGATTCCAGCGAAACAGGCGGAGTTCTAGATGACAGGTGTCAGGGGCTCAAATCCTCCTGAACAGAATCACACTCTGGAACCAGGGCTGCTCCCATCCCAGCCACACACACTGACCCTCTTCTGCAGTCTTCAGTCTTCACCAGGACAAACTTGGCCTGAAAATTATGAAAATGCCCAGCCATTCCCACCTCCCCGTTACATTCTGGTTTGTCCGACTCTCTGCAAGCCTTTCTGTGGTGTTATAAAAATGATAAGAACTCAGGTGTTTGCTTGAATCATATTCCTATCTCTAAGTCTGCAATAGAAACCACAGAAGTATAAGATTCCATTTCTGATCTCAGCACTGTGTGAAGACTTAGGTGTGAGAATGCTCTCCAAATCGAAGCTACATCTGAATAATTCTGCAGGCACTGTGTCTAGTGAGAATGAGGAACACTCTTTGTGTTATGGGACCTTAGAATACCAGTCTAAACTTGAGCTTTGACTTTGCATAACCCTGCCACTTCTAATGATTTCCAGTCTCTCTCCCCCATTCTCCTTAAACAACTTTCCCAAATTTGGTTACAGTAAAGCTACCCATGAATGCTGAGTCTTGTATCCAAATGTTATCAGACATATCAAAGCTTCCTTGTTGTGCAAATTGGACTGAATATCCTATAATAAGAGGCATTCTTTGGATATTTGGGCCATGCACCTTCCCGACCTAGCTGGAATCAAAAAGTTCCTGTAACAAAAATGGAAATGAAGAAAGAGAATCAAGTTATCTTTCTTCTGGGAACTTCAGAAATGGTTTAGTTTGGTTTGGTTTAAGTGCTTGCAAAGATCTTGTCTTGTTCATACTTTGCTTCCATGCCTCACATTTCTGTAATGCTTTATACCAAGGACTGCCAAAACACAAAGTAGATATGCTTCCCTTCTGCTTTCATTCCCAGAGCTTCTACCTAACACTATTTTCTCTTGTCTGAACAGGCACCACCTCTTTGCCATGGCTTAAAGAAAAGATGGAGGTGCTACAATGCACTAGGACTTGTCATGTTCTTATACTACTGACCATAGATCTTCTGCCAATCAACTGTTTCATTGGGTTAAATATTTTAGTTTAAAACTTAGACTGACCATTTCTAGGGCAGTGATTTGAGGACCAAAGTAAAGCAAGTCTTTTCTAAGGATAAATTAGAGAGGAGAGACTTATCCACACTGAAGGCAGGGCTGTGATATAGTAAGATCCTCCCATTATGGAGTTTTCTTGTTGGATCAGGTTGGACTGATGGTTCTACGGAGATTCCTGCATTAGAGAGCAGGTGTGGCATCTACACCTCTTCTTTCTTTGTAATCGGTTTGATTATATATTCCGTTAACACTTTGAGTGGTGTATCAGTCCTTCACAACTTCATTCTGAGTTGCTATCATCTGGTCCTTGACATGACCTTTTATTATTATCATCATCATTATTATTAATTGATTGCCTCCATTAAAATACAAACCATAGCATGCCTTATGCTACAGCAATCTATGTGTTAATTCACTTACTTGTTCCATTAAAGAGAGGTACAGAGGTATACTTGTAGCCTGCATTGATGGGTGTGAAAGGGAGAGCATGGACAAGAATAAGGAAAATGGGAAGTCACAGAGCATTTTTACATCTAAACTCTAATACATACGGACCTGGCTTTGCCCTCCTAATTTCCATTCCTGGAAACACTGGGCAAGCTACTACTCCAGGAAGTTCAGTGTCCTTCATTGGAAAATGGGAATAACATCTACGTGGTGGAGATTACAAATGCAAAGAAAACAACAAGCTTTTTTTTTTTTTTTGTACTTAATTGGTAATGATGTTAGTGACCTGCCTCATACATGTTAGGTTCACCTAGACACTTTCATCCATAGCTGACCACAGTGGCCCACACAGAAGAGACAATTGGCCAAATCTCACCCACTTAGAGTCCCATCAGCAAACATTTGTTGCTCATCCAGTGCTGTATTAGACATCTTGGGAATCCTAAGAAAGCCTTGGGCCTCTTTCTGCTCTCAGAGAGCTTGCTGTTATACCCAAGGGAGGGATATATATATATATATATACAGATAAACAGTAGTCAAAGATCTCAGGGTGGAAAATCCAGAGGACATTCCCTAAGGAAGGAAGCACACGGTTGTCATCTTTCTCTGCCAGCTGTGATGACAGCCATCGGATAAATCATAGAAACAATGCTTACCAAGTTTCTCTGGGATCCACATTAAATTGCTTGAATCTTATTTAAGCTATGACAGAAACAGGAATAATGGTCTCCATTTACATATGAGCACACTAAGGCTTTGGACTCAGGTTTAGAAAGGGCCAAATTGGGATAAAGGCCACTGTGTTCGGTAGAAGCCCAGGTATAGACTAAGCAGCTCACACCTGCTTTGAAGATAGATGTGGGAAAGTGGTCAGAAGAATGGCTGTTTTCTGTGTCATCTTGTCTTGTTGTATACATTTCAAGAATATGAAGAAAATAGGAGATCTCTTGCAATACTGCAAATACTGCTCCAATGTTCCATCTTGCTGCTAAGACATACAACCTTGGCCTCTATTCTTTTTTCTGTAACTACTTGATTGACAGATAGTCATTGTTCATACTGATGGGTTTCATAAAGTCATTCATGAATATCATTTACTTTGATCGTATTAACACCCTGAGCACCCACCATTTTCCTCCTTTCATCTAGCCATTTCCTATGCCCAGTTAATCCTCCTCTACTTTTCTTGTAACATAGTATATATTTATATACAAACACACATAGTATATATTTGCACACACACACATATATTCACTCCACACACTATTTAGGGTTCATTTCTCAATGAGAGAAACCAATAATTATCCTCCAGACTCTAATTTATTTGTCTTAATGTAATAATCTCCCATCCTATCTATCCTCTTATGAGTGACATAATATGTTCTTCTTTATAGTTGAATGAAACACCATTGTGTGTGCATACCACTTTCAACCTCCATTATTGTATCCTCAAGGAACCTTCCAGAGAAACTTCTTAGATGTGTATAGCATACAAGAACAGAAAAGAAGCAAAGAGAATGTTTCAAGTTTCTACCCTTGCATGTAAATCAGGTACCTTATGTTTTGAATTATGTACCTAATTATCACTAGAGGATGGGAGAAAAAAGAAGGAAAGTACAATTTTGAACAATTTATGGTTAGCCAAACACAGGAACCCTAAAATATCAATAAAAGAGAATTATGAGATGTGTACATTCCTTGATGACCATGAGCTCTGTAGGAACAGTGGGGGATTCATTGGTGTCTTCTCCATCCTTGTCTTCAAAGTCAAGGGCTAGATATATCCTGGGTTCTTTGGGCACAAGGGCTAAAAATCATTCTGCATTTGGGCTGGGCATGCTGAAACAGCTTCTAATATCAACACTTGGAGAGACAGAGAAAGAGAGGAAGGTTGAAATTCAATATCATCCTTGGATCCTTGGATACGTATTAAGTGTGAGATTAGCCTGGGTTACATGAGAATGTGTGCTGTGTGTGTGTGTGTAAAAGAAAAAAAAATAAATCCAGTCTTCCTACATGTATTTTGATGTCATTGAGGAAGTACTTGGATATGGAGCCCCAGAGTAAGGCTGGGAGACGCTTCTGCAGAAGTAATTGCTGCAATTGAAGTATAGGGCAAGGCGTGGGCATGAAGAGCATGTTGTCAACAGAGAAATAATGAGGCAGGGACAAAGTTAAAGTGAATGACACACAAACAGTAAAAGCAAAAAAAATAACATGGCTAAGAAGAAAGCAAAAAAAAAAAATCAAGGGAAATGAGTTAGGAGGGGTGCTTGGAGATACTGCAGATGCTTGAAACTCATTCTTAACCCCGAGGGCTGAGGAGAACTTTTTTGAGGCTTTAAAGCATGAAGCGAACTGATCAGATGGTAAGGTGGATAGACCAGCAGTAGTGCCTTCTAAACAGCTCCTGTATGCCAGACCCCATGGAGCACATCATTCTCCATGTATTTCACAGCCACCCTCCTGAACTGAATGAATGGGCTTCTCTCAGTGTAGAAAAGCTGAGACTGAGTGACATGAACTCTTCATCTGCTCCACTCTTGTTTTCTTCTGTCTACTGCATGACAGGTGTCAACATGACAGCATCTCTACTCAAGACTCTTATAATGAGAACCATTTCCCTGGTGGTGCTACTTATACAATAATATTTGCAAAGAACAAGGAAAAATCTTGGCCTTGATAGCTAGTGCTGAGGAGACAGTTCCAAAGGCTGTCTGCCCCTTTCGTGCTTGTCCCTGCCTTCAACTATAGCATTCAACCCGTCTCGTTAGAAAAAGGGGGGCAGCCTTTGCCAATGGTAAGGAATGAGAAGGAAAGGGAACATGCTGAAATGCTGGAGCAAGTAGATTCCAAGTAGTTTCCCCAAAGGCCCAAGGGATCTGCTTTCTCCTGGTGGTTTGGGAATAATTGGTCAAGAGCACATGTGCAAGTCATCTAAGGAGACAGAACAGAAAGTACTGTGGTTTGTTACAGCCTGTTCTATTTATGGGGGGCACCCAAAAATTCCCTTCAAAAAGACTACAAAATAGAGTTTATGAGTGATCACTCTTCAAACCCATCAAGGGGAACCTTGGACTGGGAAAGACTTCAAATCTATTAAATCTTACAGGGATTCCCTGGTATTCTTCCTGACCCTCTCTCTGTATCCTTCCCTCATTCACTCCGTTCGTATACAGATGATGATACCCTGGCATTGAGGATGGCCTTGGAATTCCATCTGAAAATATTTGAGTGACAAAAGTTTGAAAAAAATACAATAAATTGGCATCTGCAATTAAATTAAGCCTAGAGCTCATTGTTTACTGGTTATGTGACATTTGTCAAGTTGGGTCTCGGCTCATTTCTGCTTTTCAGTGAGGGGGTAAGACCCATGTGATATGTGATTCCCTTTCTGATGACAGAGTCTTCCAGAAATGCCTTTGTCCCCTGTTTCAATTCTTCAACTGAGGGCTAGACATGATTAGAAATAACACACACACACACACACACACACACACACACACACACACACACACAAAAGAAAAGAAATAACACATGGAGTTACTTCAAAATTATTTTCTCTAATATGTGTATAGATATCTTCCCTGCTTCTGTGTCTGTGCATCATGTGTGTCAGATACCATGGAATTGGAGGTAAAGATAGTGGTGAGCTGTCATGTGGGTGTTGGGAATCAAATCCACCTCCTCTGGAAGAACAGCCAGTCCTCTTAACCACTGAGCCATCTCTCCAGTCCTAAGATACAGATTTTTTAAACTAAGCTTTCCAGTACATATTTTTGAGTGGGTAGAGACTTAGAGAGCCCCCAGTTCTTACCTCACTTCCTTTTGCTTATGGAATGATTCTGATATTCCGATGGAAGGCCAGTAGTGCTACGTTGTGACTTGACCCTGTCAAAAGTACCATTTTAAGCAAAGGAATGGCATGGGGATCAACAATATAGCCATTACTCTCAGGGGAGAAGGATTGGTATGGGATCTTCTACTGAGGCAAGACATATTGTGACTAAGCACTGATGTATAGAGTTAACTTCAGCAGGATATACTTTGAGGAGGAAATGTCAGTTTGCAGGGTGGTTATCTATGGACTCACTTTTCTTTGCAAGTGGTCATCTGGGGGGTAAATAAAAAAGCTGTTTTGTGGCCACACTGTTGCATAAAGAAAGCCTAGGCATTGCAGTGAGAGAACTCATATGAGTACATGGCAGCCAGGTGACACCTGGAAAATCACCTCACTTTTTTTTCAAGGCAGGGTTTTTCTATGTAGTCTTGGCTATCCTGGACTTGGTTTGCAGGCTAGGCTAGTCTGGCCTTGAACTCACAGAGATCCACCTACCTCTGTCTTCCAAGTGCTGGGATTAAAGATGTGCACCACCAGGCCCCTCCCACCTCACTTTTATAAGCTTCAATTTTACTCATCTGCAAAATGGGCATGTTCTCCCATCTGTATTATGGAATTGAGGATAAAATGAGCTAACATATCAAGCACAGTACATGCTTGTTCTTACCGGGCATTGGAATAATTTCAGATCTCAGTCCGTCTAAAGCATTTGATATCAGAGTAAACTAAGTCTGGCAGGGATAGACAGGGATAGAGGTAATGGACAGTGAGCCAGTAGCTCCAGCCAGGCACCTAAACATGTATGGACTTCTCAAAGACAGTGCCACATGTGGTCCTGAGGGCCATGTTTGTGTCAACAATCTCTGCCATGCCAGAGGACTTGACTTGAACTGCAAGGACAAGCAGAGCTCTGTGTCTTGAGGCTCAGTCCCTTGGGTTCTCTGAGGAGATCGGACCATTCCCTTACCAACCTTCTCCATAGCCCATCTAGAAAGATTCCTAGGCCTTACTTTATTGTCTCCATGCAAGCCTGACTCACCCGGATCCTGTTTTTTTTTTTTTTTTTTTTTTTTTTTTTTTTTCTTCTCCAAATTCTCCTCTTTAAACCTCAGCTTCAGGACCAAATACCCTTTCATCCCTGCCTTTCACTCAGACTCCCCCATGATCCCTTTCTTTGTTTTCTGTAAGTGTTTAATTTTCTCTCTCTATAACTCACCTTTCCTCTTTCCTCTTTCTTTCCTTCCTTCCTTTTCTCTCTCCCTCCCTTTCTCCTTTCTTTTTTCCACTATTGTTTTGTTTTAAGTGGGGTCACCGGCATGTAGCCAGCAAGGCCTTTGCTGTATAATTTAGTTTCATGTTCTGTACCCAAGAAACATGTAAAAAATGTAAACAGCATTCACTCTCTGGGGCTGTAACGCACTTAGGAAGCAAGCATCACTCAAGCTTTGCTGAGCCTGCTGCTTCAGAGGTATTGAATTCTGTCCCCCAAACCACATGCTCATTTCTCTACTCTGAAAGTAAACTTTCTCAAGCCAGGCCTGAAGGAGGGGCTTTTGAAAGCTGAGGTTTGGCTGGGTACAGGACTTTATTTTTGTTTGTGGGTGTGCTCCTTTATTTGTGTTTGTTTTTCAAAACCCTTAAGCTTCACTTTCTAGCTTCCTCCAAGTCTTGACTTTGAAAGGTAAGTCTTGATGTAAAATCTGTAGTATCAGATCAGAAAAGGCCTTCTACCTTCACTGTGAACACAATGATAGATTTCTTAAAACATAAAAGTCCTCAACTGGTCCTAAGCATAAGCAAGACCGAGATATATTTGAACATACTCAATTTCCAGGGAGAAATGGGCTCCAGGGTCCCAGGAAAGGTACTATTACTGAGATGCAGTTATAACTTCCTGTTCATCTCTGTGTCCTTCCTCAAGATAATCCTATATGTATAGTTGGTGGAAAGGGACTTTTAATCTGTGTCTGTGATTTTTCCCCTTCTGAAAAAGAGCAGAATGAATGACCTAGGATGCCTGAACACAGCTTGAGATTTTTTCCCTCCTCTCCAGTGATGCATGACCCCCTCCAACACACTTTAAGGCTTAGCCATCATTCAGGGTCTAGGTCTCTCAATTAACATTGGATTTTTAAACCAAACGAAAAGTGAGTAACTAAGGATTTGGGCTCTACATTGTGTCTTTAGTTATTTCCAGAGCCTAGCATAAGCATAGAGTCTCTATACTTGGTGAACATTTGGAAAAAAGTGTTTCTGTATTTATTGAATGGCACCAATCTAAACTACATGTGCTGAGGGCATCTCCTTGTAACCGGATTGAATGAACAAGTTGTGTCAGGAAGTGGTAAGTTGAATGTTTGGGTCATAATTCCCTGTGAATGAATAGATGGGCAGAGCAGGCTGGGCCTTCTTAATCAACTGATTTATCTATCGTTTGACAAGTGATGATGATTATGATGATGATGATGATGATGATGATGATGATGATAATCTAAAGATAAGGAAAATGATGGTCATTTATGCCTCCAGAATTGGTCCCTACCTCAAAACTTTCAGAGCTTTCCTTGGTGCTCTTTCCTGCATTTGTTGCTGTATGCCCCAGCATCTGACATATCATAAGCTCATGACAGATGTTAAAGAATAAACATCCCAATGCATGTCCTCTTAACACAGATAGTAGGGAATGATTGGGGGGGGGGGGCTGAGGCTTGGTGAAAAGGCTCTGCTCCGCTCCTTTGCCTCCTGATACTCTTGAGAGATCAAATGTCAAGAATGCCCCCATGATGGGCTTCCCATAGAGAGTGATGAACACATTAGGTATGTCTTTTCAGCTTGTAAGTAGATATGCTCTCCTAATAAGAGGCTAAGCACTGGAGGGTGTGAAGGAGTAAGAGACAGACAGGAAGACAGAGTGGAAGAAGAAGGAACAAGGAAGGAAATGTAAAGGGAAAGGATTTATAGGATATAAGGTTAACCAGAATAAGGAAAGGAATGACCACACCACAATAATAAACGGTAGATAGTAATGGCAATATAATTGCAGTAACAATAATTAATTGTTTAATAATTATATGATATGTTATATAAATACATGAATATAATATGTTGTTATATTAATATATGTTTTATATATTTATAAATAATAATTGTATGTACAGTTTTTATATATAAATATAAAATAAGTATATACATATAATAATATAGAAATATAATAAATAATTGTATAATAACAACATAGCAGAATATAAAAGGCTCTCAGGGTAACAATTCTGTATTCATAACTTTATACTGTGTGTTCACATTCAAACCTGCCAAGCATCTTATGAAACAGTTTATATAGCTTTTATTTGTTTACAAAAGAGCAAATTACGAAGCCCTCAGCTGGCCCAAAGGTAAGGGAGGGTTGTCTAGAGCTCTCTCCCTAAAAAACAGAGGAAAAAGAAATGAGGTAGAAAGATCATTTGTGTGTTTTCTAAATGTGCATGATGTGCCTACATCTGTGTAAATGTAGGAACTCTTTGAATTTTTTTCTATTTTTTATTGAAAAATTTTTATTATGTGAATTTCATATCATACACCCTGTTCCCTCTCATCTCACACCTCCCCTCAAACCCACCCTCCACTCTTGCAATCTGTCCCAGCATAAAAAATAAAATCTCATTGTGGAAGCTGCAGAGTGTCTCAGTGTGTCCCACAATATTCCCTTTTGTCCACACATTTTGCTTTCAAATGTTCATTAAAATGGCTCCTTGGTCTGGTACAGGGGCTCTGATTTCTGCTACTTTGTCAATACTAGAACTTCACTGGAACTCTCAGATATGCTGTAACTGTCCTGTGTCATGAAAATCCTGTAGTTTTGGGTTTTAGAACTGGTCACTTCTTGCACTCCAGCAGTTCATCCATGGGGTAGATGTTGGGGTGGCCCAACTCAAAGCCCTAGTTCTGGACCTGCAACCATCACTTGCAGGGCCATTTCTACTATGGACAGGTGCAGGGCCTACTCTCCCGAGTGCTGCAGCATGTTAGGGACAGGGACAGCTCTCCTGTTCTTGAGACCCCATGTGGGCCAGATCTCACCCTATGGCTGGGTCTCCACAAGCCCCACATCCAGGGCCAGGCAGAGTTCTTCTAGCTTCTAGCTTGTTTCCTGTCCTGGGAGCCCATCTGGTGCTTGCCTGGTACTGGTCTGGTAGTCATCACAGGCTACCCCATGTTGCCAACGTTGTGTTGGTATCCAGCTTGATTTTTTTTTCCAGGAATGTTAGGCTACTATTCATTCAGATGTTCATAGGTCAGAACACTGAATTAGATATAGCCTCTCTCCTCTCTTGCACCTACTGATGCACATGTGACACAGCAGCCACATCTGCAATACCTCTAGGGGCAGGCCTCTTTGAATTCTTATGCCAGCTCTTCCAAACAAAAAAAAACATCTCATTTTCCAGTGGGGACATACAGAGTTAGCAACAGGTTTGAAGTCATTCAATCAGTGAATGGCAAAAACTGAATGTCAAAAACACATAGCTTTGACATCAAAACAAGTATGAACTTGTGTTCCCTTGAGTAGAGAAAGACTCAGGTGTAGGGGGTGTGGAGAAGTCCATATGGAAGATTCCAAAGCATGATGACACAGTTGTGCTCAGATGGGAGTTGAGCTGGCCAAGGCTGTCACTGGTGAAAACACCCCTCATGGAAGGTTCCTTCTCTCAGACACCTTTACCAATCATCTGATAGGCAGGAAAGTCAGGAATGGCCACATGGCACCTGGGGAGCCTTAAAGCATCCTTAGCTTGTAGATCACAGCTACTATCTCTACTTCTGAAATCTGGCATGGTAGGCCAGAGAGTTGTGGCCAAATACGTTTAAAAAATACTATTTTTTCCTTTAAAAATTGTATCTACTTACACAACTTATACTGGTCATTCATCATGACCTAGAATTTTTGAAATTTGCTTCCTATATAACTGTAAAAGAAGAAAGATTTTTCTCCTAAGTCTGAGGACCTTGCTCAAACTGCAAGGTCGTAGGAGCTCTGTCAACAATTTCAGCAACTCAGACCTATGCCCATTACAGACATCACTGAACTACATCCATGGAGTCTCTTTCCAGGATAAATGAAGCAGAAGACACCTCAGGAAAGTACCCTGCCTCTTTTTAAAGAATAAAAAGAAAAGAGGCACACATAAAGCAGCCTTAGCAGGTCATCAGAGGAATCACGCTAACATAGGGAGCAGGATCTAGGAACAAATGTACACAACTTGGCTATGTTGGCATATCGCAGGAGTTCTCTACAAGCATTGTGACTTGTACTTCATCCCGAATTCAGTTTCTATCACACAGATCTTAATTAGAAAAGCTGGAGAAGGCAGAGTGGGACAAAAACAAAAACAACCTGGTGACTCCCAGTTTTATGAACTTGAGAAAGTTGTGTTCTTTTCTGACACATGTTTTTAAGTGAAAAATCACTCATCTGACCTTTCTGAATAGACTGGTGTGGTCAAGGCTGCCGTTAACCACTGCTTGGTTATTCTGAAGGAAGGGTTTAGGTGACCAGGAGTGGAGCTTGGATGTGGTCAGGGTTTTCCTGATTAACCCATGAATATCCAGGGCTTTTCAGGAAAAAGTAGAGAGGGGATTGGAGGACCACTGTAGTGTTTTGATCTAGAATTGGCTATGACTCCTAATTCTGCTCCAGGCTCAATGAGATCATTGATTTTTAAATTAAAGCTAACAGGATTTGTAATTTTAGCCTTTGTATCTAAATCTTAAAGAGGCAGTCATGTATCACCAGGATGCCATCAAAAGATACTGCTTAGTTCTGTTCTAGAATGATGGCTTCCTGTGCTGTGGTCTGGAAATAGAATTTTGTTTATGCTTTCTTTCTCTAGAACTACAAACATCTCAGGGCTCTGAAAGAAAATCCACTATAATGCTGGATTCTTATCTGGAACAAGTGATACCTCTGGATGTCTCACTAATGCTAGCCATAGAATATACTTTCCTCTGTATGCAGTGTCCAGTGTGGATTCTGGTTAAGGTAAACAGAGCCCTTTCGATCTGATTCAGACAAAATCAATATAGACCGCTTTTTAAATACTATTTTTCCTTTGAAAGTTGTATCCACTTATACAACTTATACTGGTCATCTATCATAATCTAGAATTTTTGATATTTGCTTTCTATATAACTGTAAAAGAAGATCAGAAAACAGAAAAATTAGCAATTTTTTGAAAAGTATTATGTCAGAGGCTGTATAGCTCAGCCTCTTGACCTTCATCCTCCATGCGTATGCAGCTGGAACATCTAGAAAACTGGTTTTCTCATGGCTCAGCTGCGGCTCAGTATTTCCCCTTCTCAGAATTTTCTTGTCTCCAAAGTCTACTTGACATGAAAAATTTATACTTCAGATGTGGCTTCAGGCATAGCTTGCTTTAGCACTCTCCTCGTCCATGCTCATCTCTCAGACTGCATGAACCTTGAAGTCAGAACCAACCTATTCCTTTCTATGCATGTCGGTTCACTTAATTCTTCAGCTTCCTCTTTCTATGGGTTTAGGAGCCATTTTTAAAAAGTGGAAAAATGTCTCTATTGGTATTTTCCTCTGGCTTCATTTTTCTCACAGACACAATGGGGATAAAATAACTCAGCACATATTAAGAATTAAATAAATGTTAGCTGAATACATGGATGAATGATAAATAAGAATAAATATGGGAGAAAGTTTTTATTTTCACCAAGAGAGAGAGGGAAAACTGGATTCTTCAAAAGAAAACTGGGAGACCTATACCCTTTCCCCCTCTCTCTTAGGAATACAAGGGAGTCCCTCACCTTACTGCCCTTATCCTGACAGCATCTTAGTCCTGAAAGTACCACATTATCCCTGGAATCACCTACCAACCATCTAACAGGGGAATATGCTCTACTCTGAGAGATTACACGAACTGAAGGGCTGCCTCCAGATGTTAGCAGTTTCTGTGCATTTTTCTTCCTTTTCAAAAACAATAATAATAATTAAAACAAACACAGACCTTGTCCCCCACCTGCACCCCTAAAATTACAAACAGGTGGGTCCAAATGCTCCAATGTAGCCCAGACACTGACCTTTGGCAAGGCCTGCCTTGCACTGAGTCACCCAGCCATACCAGCTGCTTTGTGGACTGGGACAAGGGCTCCAGTAAGAGATCATGGTCATGTCACTGAAGAACTCCAGAGCTAGGTTTCTCTCTCCCACCTCCCACCCTGAAGCCTTGGCCTCCAACTTAAAATGGATGTAGTTTGGAGAACTGGGTGGTTTAAGAGATTAGTAATGAGATCTCAAGTCTTTCAGTACTGGGTCAGGAGTTCAGAGGCAGGCCTGGGTGCCTGGTGAATGGCATAATTGGGGAACCAAGGGCAGCCTATGAGGGCCTCTGTGAAATGAACCTGCACTGGCTTTTCATGGCTGCAGTTGTCAGCTACACAAAAGCCACCACTACATCCGACACTAATCACTCTCCCTTGTTAGAGGATTTACTAGCTGCAGAATCTTGAGCCCCTACCTAGACTTCTAAAAGCCAATGTCCAGAATGGGCTTAGGCTATTGCCTGACTCTGGTCTGTAGAGAGGGGAGAGCATGCCAACCCTGTGGTGTGGACACATGAGAACTAGAATGTCATACACCTTTATTTGTGAACAAGAATTGTGTCAATTATTACTTCCATTGCTGATGTGGTTGCTTACTCGCCCTATCTGGAAAAATAGACCATTAATCTCCCCTGCTCAAGGAAAGGATAGAATAGAGAAGATGGGGGTAATATGTTATCATATCTTTATTGTCACCAGCTTTGTTATGAGCATCATTTGCACTGGGTGAGCCTTGGTTTCTTCACATGTAGAAATGACTGAGAGAGAAAATTGTCTTGGACTAACATGGATAGAAATTATACCTGGACTTTACCACCTGTTTCTGAAAGGTATGGCACTGTCATGTTTTTTATCCCTTCTGAGCCCCAAAGCATCAAGGAAGTTATCTTCTTGATAGAGACCCCAATAACATGAAGACTGTGCTTGGCTAAACAGAAGCTGGCAAGTAAGTGATATGAAAGATGTGCTCATCTTCATGGATGCTGTCTTAGATTCCAATACTAGCTTTTTCTTTAGAAGCTTGAGATGCACAGTTTTGTCTATGTGAGATGAATAAATAAATAAACTTATACATTAACCACAACAATAAAAAGAAAGGAAATCTGAAGCTTCTTTATAAGAAATGAGTACCAAGTGAACAATCAATCCCAACTAATCAACTTGGTAATGGAAGTGACGATTCAGAGACATTTCTTACTTCTGAGATTTAGTTAACCTGCCCATAAGTCATGTCAGCAAGGAACAGAGAAAGATATCTTAAACAATTTCTATGGAAAAGTCCACTTTTTCCTTGTGATCATTTGGTCAGATCAGGGACTTGCACCCCAAATCAGAAGAGTTCATATCTTGTGAAGGAGCAGGCTTGGACACTATTGGGAGTGTGAAGTGCATAATATCTTAGGGACAGCTACTGGGGACAATGAGGTGTTAATAAGTCCTAAGCAGAGACCCAAGGCTGGAGGGCTTCCAATGCCAAATTCTTATTGAGAAGCATCTCCTAGGTGGAGGCCCCTAGATTTGCTGTTAGTTCCAGAACTCTAGGAAGGTGAAGGAAGCATCTCTCTGTCCTGCACACAGGAAACGAAACACTACTTTGCTTGATTATCTGGCTACAATAGTTGGTAAATCCTTAGACTGAAAGGCAACCCACCCCTCCCCCTTGCTCTCTATCTCTTTAAGGCAGGCATCAAAGGGGAAAGTGCTCAGCAGGCCTGGGGAAAGTGATAATTGTTTCTAATGGTCAGTGAAAGAAAGCCTACCCCCCCTCCTTCCCTCACCCCCATTGTTATAAAATGTGTAGAAAGGAGGTTGGAGGAAGGGATTTGAGGGGTGTGTGTGTGTGTGTGTGTGTGTGTGTGTGTGTGTGTGTTGTATTGTACATCTGTTAACCCTTGATTGTCTATCAAGTTTCCATGTTTAGTGGTTCCTTATGAATCAGGGGTAGAGAAGACTAGGAAAAATGGGCTTAGGAATGGTGAAAACTACCCCATGAGAGAGGTGTAAGGTGAGCAGTGGGAGGAGCCTGAATCAGGATAAAATACTTGAGCTGCATTTATTCATTGTGTGTCTCAACTGACCTAACTTATGTGAAGTATTATTGCCCTGAGATTCTTTATCCTGCTAATACTTTCTCAGTGCCTACTTTGGACTTTGTTGGTCCTTAATACTGATAATATATGTCTAAAGACTTCAGTCTTATCTATAATGAGTTAATCCTCAAGTTGAAGGAGTACACTTGGATTCATCTCTTAGGTTAGTTTTGGCTAATTTTGAATATTTCTCCGTGGTGTTTTGTTAGAATAACTCAAAGAAGGGAGGAGGGTACAGAGTTTAATTAGTGATGGCTGTCCTAGGAAGAGACTGAGAATGGAAGCAATAACACAGCTTCCCCTCAACTGGTCCAGTAGGTTCAAGGCCATTGTACTAAAGCCATCATCCTACTCCTTATCTGGAAGATAAGAGTAACTAACTGTAATTCCATTCTTATAGGTGTTTTTATAACTTAAATAAAACAAAACATTCAAATGGGTTTTATGGTAAATTATAAACATTGGAGAAAGAGTTGTCATCATATCATATCAAAGCAACATAAGTTAGAGTGTGACTTTCCCAGGTCTGGAATGATTCAGGGTTCCTGATGACTTCCTGGTACTACATGGTCATTATCCACATCAGCATCTTTGTACATTGGTCTAGGCCTATGGTGACCTGGGTTCCTAGAGTGAGGGCACTATCCATAGGTCCATAGGTTGCATATGGCCTTGAAAAAAACCACATTAGTTAAATATTTGCAGTACTCAGTGAGGCCAGCCTAATGACCCAAGTTACACTCTGATGAAAAAGTGGTCAGTTATTGTCCTTTAAGTGCATCCAGGGAGAAATAGAGGGGCAATCAAGAAACCACATTGCAGGAATATGGTACCAAGAGTGTAGGACAATCTGGGCAACCAAAGCATCCTGGTTGGGATGGCTAGCCTTAGGGAAGGAAGAAAACAGACACTGGGTCAGAAAAGTTTTGTGTGGTGAACTGACCAGTGTCTTCCCAAACCTCAAAGTCCATATCTGTCAAATGGAAAACCAAATGCTTATTCTCCACATGTATTGAGGAGGTGAAATGAGATTATATGGTGGACACCATCCTATATGCACATACCATATTTAAAAATTGGTGCCCATTCCATCTGGCAGGGGAGCTGCCAGAAGGGAGCAAAGCTGTGTTTGGGGAGGCATGCTCATTTCACCTGAGTTGTGCTATGCCCACGCTTTCCTGGCCCTTTATGGCTGTAGCCCAGTATGTTGTCTCCTAGCTGTCTTTCCCTCCTGTGTTCTTCAGGACCCCAAGATCTTGATGTTTGATATCTCGGGGGGATATATCTTGGTTATGGGACTGCAAGCCTGAAGATAAAGCATAGTCCAGAGAGAGCTATTAGGAAAAAAGTGCCTGCTTATGATTTTGTGTGCACACTCATAGACACTCACATGTTGTTGTCAGTATATACCCCTGCAGTCCTTCCTCCCTACTTTCTCTCCTCCATTTCTCTATGAAGCCCAACACAGATTCCTCTGCATAAAAAGAGGAAATGAAAGAAGATAGACATAAGGTTGAGGGACATTTCTTCCCTCCCCTGATTCACAAGTGGGCCTAGAAAACTATAAAATCAATATTCTATGGAAAGCTCCTGGTATCTGCCTGTGTAGAAAAATGCCCAAACCTCTGTTCTCCTGTTCTCCCTCCATCAAACTGCCATTGTGTATATCCTGTGTAGGTGGAAGATAAACTGGATTTAGAAAATCCTTTGAAAGCAAGGCATTGCTAAATCCTCTGATTGAAATCAGCCTTCTACTAATGTGGGGGATTGTGGTCCAGGCCTGGATGTAGTGGTTGGCAAACATGCAGTGGACGAGAGTCTGCAGGTCTTAGAGCCACATCCCCCCTTCTGCAGACAGGCACTTCCAGATACCTCCAGGATGACTGCTGGCCTGTTATAGAGCATACAGAGTTAACTATGTATCTTCAAACTACTTCCACCATTTGACTGTTTCCTCCTCTATAGAATGAGATAGCTAGCATAAGGATTTCTAAGAACTTTCTCAGCCTAGACATATATGAAATCTCGAGCTCTGGTTGACAAACTTCCCCCAGGGCATTGGCAACATGCCATTGTAATCACAGAAAAGGAAAGGGAAGAAAACAAAAATCACAAAACATATTGCTAGGATGACTGCAGTAAAACTTCACTCCTCATGTGGCTATCTCTGCTAGAAGAGAGAAAGTAACTGGAAATCAGTTGTTAGTCTCAGGGTGTCAGAGACATGAGACCTGTAAGTCTTAGAGGTTGATAGGATAGTCACTTGGTCCATAGTGAGATTTTTGTTTGTTTGCTTTAGTTAGCCCTCTTTTCTATGACATTCACTTATAAGAGGTAGGTAATATAAAGCTGCAGCTTATCAAAGCCCTTAGGAAACAAATTCATCCCACTCTGTCTTTCTTTAAGTGGGAAGGGTGAAGGTCAGAAAGTGAGCAACTGAATCAGTTCCAGGAGTCAGGCCTCTTTGTTTGTTATCTAGGCTCAATCCATTGCCTTACTGTACTAAAGAATCGACCTTTAAAGACCCGTTTTGGTCTGCTGTGGTAGCTTCTATTTCCTGAGTACCAAAACAGATAGGAAAAATTCTGAGCACAAGTTCTATGTGGCTTGGGACTTAAGCTCTATCTGACACAGATATATCCGTTTTCTTGATAAGTGTTAGGCATAGACAAGTCCCTTTCAAAGCAGCATCTACAGTTAAGAGTACAGACTGAGTTTGAGTCTGGATTTCAGTCCTGGTTTTACCACAAGCTAGTTATGACCATAGGCAAAAATACAGGACTTCAGTTTTCTTGTCTATAAAGTGAGTACACATACCAACCTGCACCTCCATCTTATATGATTCAGCACAGATAGAGGGTTTTGTTTTTTTTTTCTTTTCTTTTCCCTCTAAGATAAAGTCAGACTCACTAGTAACCCAGGATAGCTTTGAGTTTACAATCCTTGAGCCTGAGCCTTTGAGTGATAGGATTATAGCAATTCAGCATTGTGCTCAGATTTATAGTCCTTGAAAATTTCAAGACTTAGAATAGTTGTCTGTGTGTGTTGCTACTGCTTCCATGGCCTTCCACACTAGGCATATATCATTCCTTATGTACTAAGAACTGGATTCATGTCAATCTAAAATAAAACATCACTCTCATCTTAGAAACCTTCAGACCTTAAAGGATAAGGCCGTGTTCTGAATAACTGTAATATAACTGGACAGATACCATAACTAAGCTATGTGTAAGGAACTTTGTGGACACAGAAGAGACAGCAATTAATTCAGGATGTTAGGTGAACTATTAGAAGAGGGAAGTTATCTGAGACTGGTTTTGAAGTACGTGAACTGTTTCACAAAACAGGCAAGGCAGAGGCAAGGTGTAAGTCTGTCCATAGGCAGCATGGCCTGGAACCCATTGTGTTTGGGGGAAATGAGTCTTCCAGTTACAAGAAAGTACCACAGTGGACATGGGACCCTATTTGGTGGGTGAAGAGAAAGAGCAGCTGCTGCTGACACTGTTTTCAAATGCCTTTATCAGCTGCATCTAGGAAAATCTCCATCCACTGGGCATGGGGTAGCACAGAAATAGCAGGAGACATGATTAGTTTTTCTATTTGAAATGGGGGAGTGAATATATATTCTCCAAGCTGTACATGAAAGGGAACATATGATCTTGAAAGCATTATTAAGAGCCTCAGGGTCTCAGTTCTTTTTTTTTAATTTTTTTTCATTTCTTCAAGTTACATTTCAATCACAATCCCCTCCCTATTTCCCCCTCCACTCCCACCCTCCCACCCTCTTTCCCCTCAACCCACCCATCCCCTTCCCTTTTTTTTAAAGTTTAAGATATATCTTTTTCACCTCAACAGCTCCCCCTTTCAGTCCAACAAATGGTTCTTTCTCCTATAACAATAAATACAATACAAAACAACAGAAATAAATAGGTCACAATTATGAGAGTTATATGGCTTAGCATACATTCCCAATGTATTTGGCAACTGTCTTTAACATTCTACTATCTAACCGTCTCCATGAGTTTAAAGTTCTATATCAAACTCAGCTTTCATACTAACTCACATCACAATTTTAAAAACATCTTCTTAGATCCAGAACGCCCTCTTAATTCCTGAACAACTCAAAAGTTAACTGTGAGACTCTAGCTATCTAGTCTTCAACCACCTCAGAGACCTGAGAGGGGATAAATATATCTGATTATATAGGAAGTGCAGGGCCAGCAGCTTCCAAAACTAAGAAATGACATACCAGAGGCTGCCTGGACAGTTTCCATTTTCTCTCCATACATTACAGCATCAATCTTCAGTTGTTTGGCCCTATTTCTCTGATAGACATTGATTGTAGAGCAGGAATTATGAAGGACTTGCCTACCCTGTCTTGACAGAGTTAGGCTGTCGACTTATCTGCTTCCAAGTTTTGTCCTTTTTGGACAGCATTCTGTCTACAGTTGAAGCAAGGGGTTTTTCTTGCCAAGAGGTAGGCTTACCACCAATTTAATCATCTCCCACTGGAGATTCTTCAATGCTCATCTTCTACTTGGAGTAGAATAAGGGGTGCTGTCAGGCACTGACATGTCTCAATATCAAAAAATCTTAAGTTAAGAAAACATCTTTGAATGCCATATTCTGCAGATCTCTTGAGGTTTTTGAAGACTGCCCCTATCTATCTCCTATATTTAGATAAGCAAATGTTGCTTGTCTCTTAGCAACTTGATTTCTGATTATCTTAGAAAATGACTGTGATAGACTGTCATAGTACCTAACAAAATGATAAGCTTGAATGACTATTAGTTTGCATTTCTTAATTATCCTAAACAATTTATGACTGTTGGTAGCAAAAGGCCAAAACTTCACATTTCATTTTTAAGCATTACCTAGGCACAATACCTTAAAAAGCATTAACCTTAATTTTGTATCAATATACAAAGATCAATACCAATGTGGCCAAATATAATCTTAATTTTGTATCAATATACAAAGAACAATACCAATGTGGGCAAATATAATCTTAATTTTTAATCAATATACAAAGATCAGTGCTGATGTAGCACAATACAATCTTAATTTTGCTTGAATATACAAAGATCAATACCCATTTAGCCGAATATAATATTAATTTTGTATCAATATACAAAGGTCTAAGGGTATATTCAATAATCTGTCCTTATTTCTTGATCTTTCCTATATTATGTCTATGTCCCATTTTTTTTTCAAGTCTGTTCACCCTACATAGGAGAGAAAGAAGGATACAGAAAAGAAAAAGAGAGAAGTCCCTGGGTCTGACATCCAAAATCTATTTAACAAAACCATTTAACAGCTTGTAATCTCTTCCCCTAAATAGCAAGATTTTCTATAACCTATCAAATGACCAGAGGAGGGAAAAACACCCTCCCCACCTTCTGGAGATGGGACGTTGCTCTCTTAAAATGACTTCCTGCTGATTTGGGATGTAGTAAATCTGTTTGGGGCCCAAATAAGAATGGAAAAATGGTTAAAAATGTTAATAGAATCATTGATGTTCAGTCCTTTTGTGCTCAGCTATTTAAATGTCCTAAGAAGTTTGTAGACAGAAGCTGAACTTCAGGGCTTTACTGAAGTTCTGGCTGGAACAATCTGTGGAGCTGAATGATCTTAGCGATTTTGAGTTGTTGTGGTTGTAGAGTTTTGAGGAAACAGCTATTGAGGAAGTCTGCAATGCTGGATCATCTGGGCTACTTGTCTTCATTGGTGTCTGATCTGTTTTCTTCTGAGGTTTCTGTTGTCCAGTTGTCCCTGGATTCCTTGGATGGATGCTTTAAATCTCCTGGAAAGAAGAGAACAGAGTCCTGTCCTAATCCATACTTTGGGACACTACCTTTTTTTGGGGGGTTAGGTAATATTTTTCCTGGAGCAAATAGAGTTATCTTATAAATTCTAGAGTTACAAGAACAGGGTGGTGATGGTGCACACCCTTAATCCGATCATTTGGGAAGGATACACCCTTAATCCTAACACACTAGAGACAGAACCGGTAGATCTCAGAGCTCAAGGTCAGTGTGACACAAAACAAGCTCTAAATAGAGGAAAAACTTCAATCCAGGGGTGGTGGAGCACATCTTTAATCCGATCAGTTAGGAACCACATGCCATTGATCCCAATACTTAGAATGCAGAGACAGGCACATAGGATTTGGAAGGATTTAAGTTTAAAAGCTACTCACAAAAGCCATGCTGAAATTCAAACAAATTGTCCTTTGAGATCTCAAAATATATACACTTAAAGGTTTGTTTAGCTCCAAAATATCAAAATAATTTCATTTTTAATCCGAGTTGAAAGGTAATACTTTTTATATTGTCAAAAAACCAAATTTGCTCCAGGGTCTCAGTTCTTTATGATAAATACTAGATGATGATTCCAGCCTTACACAGTATGTGAGGAATAAATGAAACCCTGGTGGAAAGGGTTATTATGGGTGTGTGTAAGCTCTAGTGCCCTTACCTGTTATTTATTGCAACCACTATACTTGACAGATGAGGAAACTGCCTGTTAGAAAACTGTCTATCTACTAGTAGCCCAGCCCAATCTGGGGCAGGTCTCCTACTGACTAAACAAGCTGATGAAGAGTGTGAGGGTTATGCTGAAGAATAGGGTACCTTTGAGGCCAAGAGCAGAACTAGTTACTTGTCCCTTGGTTTCTGAAAGTACTACTATAAAGGAAAGGGGGTACCTGTCCTGTGCTGAGCTTCCTAGAGAAGGGAATGGTGAGAGTCTCTATTTCTGTCAGTAATACTGAGAATACTGTCTCAGTATTCCAGACACAGTATTCCTGTGTCTGTTGTGTTATTTTAAGAAAATAAGCTAAAGTGTCACTAAAGTTCTTTATTTACACTAACATTAGAATCATCATGACTAGAATGTCAGGGAGGAATGTCCACTAATACTAGAAGAGAGACGGTTTCATTTTCATGACTAATTTTCCACCTACTACCTGTGTGTCATGTAGTGACAGGATATCTCCTCTCCTTTGGTTCCTGAACAGGAACTTCTCTCTGTTGGTAACTCTTTCCAGCCTAGTCTAGCTAGAAAACTGCAAATAAGGAAACACAGTGATAGGGTAACAACTCATGGGTAAGATGCTTGCAACATCTTGAGTTGGATTCTAAGTACCGGAAAAAACACACAACTGATTACCACAACACACACACACACACACACACACACACACACACACACACATACACACACACACACTCACACACATGCACACATGCACACACATACATGGGAGAGAGAGAGAGAGAGAGAGAGAGAGAGAGAGAGAGAGAGAGAGAATATGAACATATTAGCCATTTTACTCCTCGGGGTAGAAAGCTGTCAGAAGTCTGAAAGTGGTAGTGATTTTTCAGTCTATGATATTAGCAAGAGGAAAATGCTGCATAATTCCTCCTCCAACCCTGAAAGGACCAAGGTGAGTGTGTTGCTAGCCAAACTACATTCCCTGTCTGCTTAGCACCGATCATTTTACATCTCTACTTAAATTTTCTTTAATACCAAATTTATGCATTCATCAACATCAATGTTTTTTCACACTTGATTTATTTTTTCAGGATTTAATTTTATTGTATTAAGAGCCCATCAGATTATCACATCTCTTGACAGTCTAAAATATACAGCCAGGTATTGTTAAGTACAGGTATGCTAGTAAACAACAAACCTTTACGTCTTATCTTGCTTAACTGAACTACAATCCCTTTGATGAGCATTATTTTTCCCTTTTCTCCTCAACCCTTGGCACCCACCACTGTATCTTTGAGTCTTTGAATCTAGTTTATGTACCTCATATGTGTGGAGTTATGTGGTATTTGTCTGACTATGATAGATTTATTTATTTGTAATTTTAAAATTCTTATATTATCTGACAGCTTCATACAAATACATACTGATGTTCGGTCATTTCACTTCCCATTTCCCTCTTCCATCTCCCCACTATCCCATTGAACAATCAAGTCTCCTCTTACTTTATGTGTTTGTTTTGTTCTGTTTCTCATTGAATATAATAAATGTTACTTGCATGAGGGCCAGTAGAAGGTTATTTAGTGGAACACAGACAACTTATCAGTGTTATAACACTAAAGAAAATGACACCTTTTCCAATAGCTACCATTAATTTCCCATAATCCTTTGAGGGATGAGGTCTCTCAAATCTTTCTTCCAAGCCTGATAAAATTATCATATCCAATATCTATCATGCAGGAATTATGAAAGTAGCCACAGCTGCAGTAAGTTTATAAATCCAATTGCTATGTCATATACAGAAGTCAGCTTTGAAGTATGCTCCCCAACCTTTGATTCATATTCTTTCCACTCACTCTTCTGCAATGTGCCCTGAAACTTGGAAAAGACGATTGAGATTACAGTTAAAGGCAGATTCAATATTTGTTTATTCTCTGTATGTTGACCAGTTGTGCGTCTCTGCATTTACTGCTACCCACTGCCAAAAAAGAAGCTTACCTGGTGAAGCCTGAGTGCATCACTAATTTAGTGGCATAAATGTATTTATAAAGCAGTTTGATGACATTTCCACTTAGCAAAATAACAGTAGCAGATTATCTTCCTGTGGCCATAGTAGGGCTCTCCATCTTCTGGCTCTTGACAGGTACAGTAGCAGGCAAACATCCACTCCTGTAGAGTAGGCGTCTAGTTCAATCACTACTGTAGCAAGCTTATTTCACTAACTATTATATACTCAAAGATCACTTTTATTGAAGGTGGCAGGGTTTTCTTCTTTTTTAAAGGTGAATATCATTCTATTATACAAATGTACACATTTTTTAATCCATCCATCTGTTTATAGGCAGGTAAGTTGTTACATTTTATCCATTAGGAATTATGCTTGAATGAACATAGAAATGGGAACTATAAAACAATTGAGCTTCAGAGGAGCCCTACTTTATCTCTCTCTGAAAACACAAAGCCTAGAGGCTACCAGTATCTCTAGAACATCCTTACTATCTTCCACAACTTAGTGAAAGATGGAAAAGAAGACAGCAGGTCTTATTCATACTAGTGTGACAGAAAGTAAGTGCTACTGTGGTCATTCACCTAAAATCTCCAGAATGACATCATCAGTGACAGCTACAATCATTAAAGTTTGCCCTGTAAGATTAGAATGTCAGAGGAAGAACAGAACAGATCTTCACTAGATTTCAGAGATGTAAATATTGGCTTGGGCAAGGGAGGTTGAGAAAGAATGGGAAGTACATGGAGGCAGTCACACTAGAGAAACTGGAGAGATGATGAACATGAATGAGAACAAAGATGCCTAGGGTGGGGGGTAGAGAGAGCTTAAGAGTCCATGAGAGTGTGTAATGTATGTGTGCACAACAATATAGTCACCAAAATCTTCATTGTTCATTAAATCTTTGTGGACTCTCTCTCTCTCTCTCTCTCTCTCTCTCTCTCTCTCTCTCTGTCTCTCTCTTTGGTAGGAGCAAAAAAGTGCTTGGATAAAAAGAGAACATTCCTATAAAATCAGCATCCAACTACCTTGAAACCTTGTGCTTCTAGGGAGCTCTCTTGTTCAGTATAGATGAGCCGGACATGCCTGCATCCCTACATGTTCAGTTTAGGCTGCTGACTAGGTAAATTCATGCAATCACCATAAGAGCAGGCAGCTCTTGAGAATTTGAGTCTCCCTTTCTCTCCACCTTCACAGGAACATAAATGACTTCAAGATCAACTGAGAGGTTTGTGCAAAGTTCAACTGGATTTGTTTGTTCCTTGCTGATATATAATCCCTGATTGGGATTATAGCCAGCCTGAAACAAACACACAACTAACTAGGAAAACAAGAGAACAAAATAACAACACCCTGTTCCACTAAGAACTTGTCTAGTCCTGATAAAGCTGAAGAGATAAGAGGATTGTACTTAAGTAATAAGAAGGTTTTGTTCATGTTAGCCAGTTCTCTAACCATGGATGCTTTAGATGCAGAGATAAGACCCCCCAACTCCTCTGAACTCAGAATTATGCTCCGCCACACTCTGTGGAGAGGCAGGCAGCTAAGAATGCAAGGAGAGTACATTCCAAAATGATACATGTCGAATTGCTGGCTGGGATTTTAAATGCCATAGATAGTTTATGCAGAATCTCACACTGTTCTAAGTCATAGCGCAGTTAACCGGCTGCTCTGCCTAAGCCTAGTCCCAGTTGCTCTGAGAAAAATAAATACACTGAAAAATGTCTGCGAGACTGAATGTGGTTATGTTTTATCCTCAACATCTGTGCCTAATTCTGGACAATGGGATAGGTGATGCTTGGAACCTTTGTACTTTTGAAAAAAAAATCCCCCATGATATTTAGGAAACCAATATTGCAATCCCAAATCTCACCAATTATTGGAGCCAGAGGGAAAGTTTGGCAACTGATGGTTTAAATACTTTTTGATATTTATAAAACAATTAAATCATTTTCTTAAATGGAATATTATAAGCAAATAAAAGAGTAAACACTCTTTCAGTTGATATTAAGCTGACATTCAGGCCAACAACAACAAGGCATCAAGGATCATGCACAGACACCTCTGTGTATGGCTAATCCAACATTCAAATGCACAAGGATCCACTGAGGTCCAAAGAGGCAGGACCTGTTTCTAATTCCCTCTCTCTGTTTTTGAGCTAACATCCACTAGAAGTAGGTCTACTTAGTCTAATGCCAGATACCAAACTTTCTGGGAGATATTTGATTTTTCCTAATGTTGTGTAAGTCAGCTATCTTCCTCTGAGATTTCAAGAATGAATTGATAGAGATAGCCACATAAAGGTAAGGTGAGTGGAGTGTGTACATGGCTTTCTTCATTTTCTTTGCAACCTTACATATGAACTTACTCCAAGGATTTTATTTAAAAATGAAAACATTTGGTGCTTGCCACCGTGAAGCATAGTGCAAGATGTGATTTGTCTGAACCGTGTTTAGGGTATGATTTCTTTAAACAGAACAGAGAATTGACATTTTCTTTTTAAACCTTTTCTTTTATTTAGTTATCTTGCTTCTTGATAATTTTACACATGTATTAAATGTATTCTTATTACTCTTAACCCTTAACTCTATCTCCTGCATGTCACTGCCAGTCTTCCCTCCTTCCTATAAACTCATTTCCCATATTCATGTCTTTGGTTTTGTGATCCTGAATTTAAGCAGTGCTAACTGTGTGAATACATATTTGAAGCATTTGAACTATCCATTGGAACCTGGTGGTTTTACCAGTGGGTATGCTAACTGAAGGCAAAGACTATCCTATCCCTCTCTCAGAACTTAGCAATAACCAATAGTTTATCAAAGAGCAGTAGAGGCAATGAGTTCATCTTCCATTTTTGATGGACTGTTGACAGATCTAGTCATGTGGATTTCAGTGTAAGTATCCAAAGCTGCTGAGAATTCATAATTGAAGATAACATTATGCAGCTATTCTTCCTGTCTTATGACTCTTGCATTTTTTCTACCTCCATTTCCGTATATTCTCTGAGCCTTAGGGAATGTAATCTACAAATGACTTGCGTAGAGATGGGCAATCAATCAAAGACTTGACATTTTGTGACTACCTCTAGAAGTTATGACTATCCCAAGATATGATGGAGAAAGGCACATTTGAGACTGAGCATTTATTATATAGGTGGGATTCCTGGTATGTTAAAAGGAGGTTTTGGTGATGCTCAGGGAAAGAAGGGTTAGCTATTACAGAAGAACCTGGCTTAGTCCAGTTCAGTACAGCCACTATACTAAAGGGGGTTGTTAAAGGAAATTAATACTGTTAGCTTTACATCTATTTTCCGTGACCTTATAATCTAATATTTTGGGATTGTATTCATTTTGTTTGAAAAAAACAATGAACTTCTGTGCTATGTTACCAGGCTGACTCTGGCTTTGATCCTTTTGCCTCAACTGATCTGCCATTATCTAAGCAGCTACAATTACAAATACATACTTCTATGCACAGCCTGGAGGGTTTTGTTTTCCTTTTAATTCATAAAACTGTATGAAATTGCAGAAGTCAGAGCTGTGATGTTTGTCAAGTATATGCATTGCACAATATGAGCATGAACTACTTGCGCTGATAATTGTGTCAATCATGTCCTTCTTGCTTCTTTCTGTAAAATAACTCAATGAGGTTATGGTTCCACACCATATCCTCCATTCCTTTGATACCAGAGGTAGCTGCCACTTTTGAATTAAAAGCATGCTTTCTCATGGGTACGTACAACCCATACTAATCTCTGGCCACATACAGAAATTTTAATGTATGGCTTTAGCAAATATGTTACAATAAGCTAAGCTACTCATGTGTAATTTTTTTTTTCACTAATTTTTGCAATTGCTTCACTGGCACCTTCTAACTCATCAATAATCTTTCATTGTGATTGGCTTGGGCTCACACGAATCTAGTTAATTCATATTAATATTCTTTTCTATATGTAATTCTATCATATGTATATTTCCCATTTATACACCCTGTCTCCAAGAGACAAATACAAAGACTATCTCTGGTTTTGTGATACCAGATATGTATATGTATATATGTGTATGTATGTATGTATATGTATATATATATATATATATATATATGAGCTGGATATATGTTATTGTTATATACATATATACATATTCTTATATACACATATATTCTTATATATACACATATGTATATATAAGAGCTAAGCATATCTTATTATTAAGAATTATTCATTTTGCTCTTAGTTTTATTTATTTTTTTATGTGTGTGGGGTTTAGTCAGATTGAGATAGATTGTCTTGTTGTTCTTTCTCATAGCTTTTAAGATCTTCAGAACTTTCTACGTTTGGCTTACTTCTCACATAATTAGACTATGATTTGGAGGTGTAAAGTGAAAGGTCCAAGCTCACGTGGAAGTTTTGAGAGAGGAGTCACTTCATAGATCAGAAAGAAAGTGTTAATTCAGGATAATCTTCTGCCAAACATCTGGCCAATCTCAACAGCTCCACAGTTCTTTCCTTTCTCCACACTGAATTTTGGTCAGTTTACAGTTGCACACATGTGAGGGATTACTTGATTAATATTTGCATGCAAGGTCTGTTCTGAACCTCAGTTTTATGTTCATTTTGTTCCCTAGTGCTTGACAAGTAGTTTTTCAGTAAACAGCATTTGAACGAATCAGATCGCTCAGTAAACGGAATGACAGTTGGGTATACAAGTTAAACAAAATTCTGTCAGTATATAAATTCTTCTTAATTTTTGTAACACTTTATTTAGTATTAGCATAATTGAGAAAGAGGTAGGGTGGTGGGGTGGGGATGGAGAAGGAGAGGGAGAGGGAGAGGGAGAGAAAGGGTGTTGGGGAACTGATTTTTCTTGATAGCACAGAAGCCAGAGTTCACACTCTCAATATGTTGTCACCTTGGAGCTCTGAGCACAATTTTCAGACTCATTCTACAATACACCATATGGCATTGAAAATTCAGTAAGAACAATCCTGCCACTCTCCTATTTGCAGATTTCTGATGGTTAGGTAATTTATAACAACCTAGGAATTCTATCTGTTTTCTTCAGTGTCTTCCCTTCTATTGCTTCTTCCTGGAATGTCTTCCAGGGCCAGATTCAATGTCAACTCCTCCAGGATTTGTTTCCATGAGCATGTCCTTGTCACTTTGCCACCAAAACATGTCATTTATCCTTTCCTTTCCAGCATTGGGGATTACTTCAACAGTAGAGTGTCAGAGTTTCTGGAGAAGATCCAATCTATTCACTCCTGCTTTCTCTTCCACTACCAACCAAGCAGATGGATGATAAGGGTTCATTAACTTAAACTGAATTCTCACGACCCTCAAAACATTATCTTTTCCCCCATCTTTTGCCAGGTGTGTCGAACCAAGGTGATAGATCTCAGTGAAGGCATTTCCCAGCATGCTTGGTACCCTTGCACCATTAATTACCCATACTACCAGCTGCCTCAGACCACGTACTGGCTCCAGGTAAGCCCTGATCTTGAGAGCCGTGATGTATGTGTCTGGCCTCAAGGAAGTACTTAACACTGTATTGACTTTTTCCTCAGATGCTCTTTCCACCCTCCAAGACTGTAAATTTGTAAAGACAGGAAACAGAAATATATTAACCGGATGCTCCCTAAAATTAAATCCAATAATTGTTAATGGAATGCCCCATTCTATGATGCTTACTTATGTTGTAAAGAATTTGAGATCTGCCTATTCTTTATTATTCAAAGTTTTAAAACATAATCTTTTGCCCCTTGGAGTCTATACTGATCCACAGAAGGAAGTTAACATTAGCTTCTTTGTATCTCTGCATGTGCTTGGTCACTCGATGGACAGCAACCTTCCTGTAATATTTCGCATCTTCGTCTGGCTTCATCTTCTTGTCTACAGGCTGAGGAGTGTATTGGGTTTTATTTACATGTCATCAACATACTTTGTGTTCCATTATGCACAGAGTTTCCAGGACCATGCCTTATTTGACGTTATCATGTGGAACCTAGTAGAGAGGATAATTTGGTAAAGTGATGGGTAATAAACCTACAATGTTTTGTGTGATTGTGTAGTTTTACTATGTACTTTCCTTGTACTAGACACACTGTATTCTCTTTATCTTAATAGAACTTCACAGTGACCCTATGACCTATTTTCTCTAATCAGCTACTTAGATATGAAGGGATTTAGGCTCAGAATGTTCCAGGAACCTACCAGCATCACACAAAAAAGCAGGAGCAGAGCCCAGGCTGAAGCAAGGTTTCTGGTCTCAGCTTCCCACTAGGATCCAATGCTTCCTCCCCATGGAGGGAAGGAGTTGAAACAGAGAAAGATACCCCTTTGGTCCACTCCAATGTGATTGTTTCTTTACAATCACAATATGTCTGAACCACTCTCTCATTTCTTCTCTATTTCAGACATATTTCTCTCAGCCAATGGTTGCTGCAGCTGTCATTATACATCTGGTGACGGATGGGACATACTATGGGGACCAAAAGCAAGAGACTATCAGTGTGCAGCTGCTTGATACCAAAGATCAAAGTCATGATCTAGGCAAGTATATTCTTTTGGGGTTGGTTCACCCTTGGGTACCTCCTTTGAAGTGTGCTTGCCTCCCCCCCTTTTAAGAAGGACCCTCTTCTTCCCCTTTTCCATCTCTTGTCTCTTCTCTACTTGGATTTCTGGTTGCCTTAATCAATGCGTGGCGGTGCATTCAGAGAAACCAAAATTTGGCAAGTATGAGGATAAGAATTCAGTTGCAAAACTTGACCTTCATCGGGTTGCTTCGTTACATGCCTTTAAACTTCCACAGAATCCTCAAAGGACTCTGAGGAGGAGACTGAGCAAGGCCATTTCTCCCCATCTATGTCAACCTCTGAAACCTATTGCAAGGCACTGGGAGACCACACGACACATAACAAAGCAGCACAGAGAGAAACCAGGTGTTAGGATCATTTCACTATCTTCTAGGTGTCTCTGAAAATCTTAATAGTGGTTGTATATTTGGCACAATTTCCAGGGGGCATACATGTGAGAACAGATATTAGAAAACTCTCTATGAGGTTTAGGGTTGAAGAAGTAAGTGAGAACTCAGGTCTGGCCTACTGGGAAGCAAGGGTATGAGGAGTGTTCTCTTGTAATGTTAGGGTCTGTGCAAACACCAACACTGACAAAAATCACAATCATGCAGACAAGAAGGAAATTAAGTTCAACATGACTCAATAACTAGCACTGATTCATACTTCTAGTGTTGGACACCAAGTACTTTATCTAGGCATTTTTAAGTACAGTACAATTTGGGGAAAAAAGTTTCCTGGTGTAACACAATCCCCTCTGCACAAAGAGACAAAATTGCATGGAGACTCTTCTGAAACAAATATCACTTCTTGCATGAAGATAGGTTCTGAAGATGGGCTATCTGTACTTTCTTGAGGGTCTGGGGAGTATCTGGTGTGGTCTTAGTCATACAGATAACACAGAAGTCATTTAGATTATTAGCCACTTCTGCTCCTTGATGTGGGAGATTTAGGGGAGCCCTTGGTCATACAGAGGTGTTAGGCACCTCTGTTCTTGGTTGCATGAGTTTGGGAAGCCAGATATGAGCTGGCCCTACAGATAGCACAGAGATTACCTGTTCTATTAGCTACCTCCATCCCCCGCCTTCTGGGTGAAAAAGAGGTTATACATCTTTTCCTCTGAACAGACAACATTGGATGTTTAACATTCCTGGTTTCCCTAGTGCTATCTGTGAGGTCAAAGACTTTTATGCTCCCAACATTGTACCACCTGAGCACATTCATTGGTGTCCTGATATTAGGGCAGGACTGACTCCAAAGTTAAGACTCAAAGTTTTAATCCCATATTTACCGTTAACTCACTTTGAGAATGTGAACAATTTTATTGACATCACAGCACCCTACTCAAAGCCCTGGTACACTTGGATTGCTTGGAGTGATGTGCCATACGGTTAAGGAAGCCATACTTGTCAGTACTGTGACCACTTCAACTATAAACGCTGGCACTAAGCACGTGCTAGTTTCATTGGGAATATTGTTATATGCTGCCATAGCTATCTATGTTGGAGAACTTTGGGCCATTTGTTGCAAGTGCATGGCATTCTGGGTTAGCCCAAGCTGACACTTGAAAGCTGTGTGCATATCCTTGTGTGGGAGAGCCCATGTCAGAACTCTGAAGAAGCAAACAGAGAAGAGGTCACTTCATGGTCAAATGAGAGCCAAAGACTCAAGAAGACCTTTGTTGTTGTTGTTGTTGCTTTTGCACATTTATTTATTTAGTAGTTTTAAAGGCAAAGGGAAAACATTATGAAGAAAGACAAAGAGAAATCCCTTAGGAGTTTTGGATTCCTGGGAAATT
Organism: Lophiomys imhausi; assembly: GCA_907164525.1. Lineage (NCBI taxonomy): Eukaryota > Metazoa > Chordata > Mammalia > Rodentia > Muridae > Lophiomys > Lophiomys imhausi. The sequence goes on along the minus strand of CAJQZJ010000275.1, from coordinate 2,301,125 downwards.
TCCTGAAGTTAGAAGCACATATTTTCATAGTTATTCTGGCAATGAAGACAGTGAGGAGCAGAGCATGCAAATGTCAGGCTCACCAGAAACCCCTTGGAACCCCATTGCTGTTCTCGAAGGCCTCAGTGTTTCCTCGTCTCTTCCCATCTGATTGGCTTATTCTCTACCTCCTGAATACTGAGAAGAGGCTTAGTGTCACAGAAAATGTAAAGTAGAGAAATGTGATGAGATCAGGACTTCTCCTCCCACAAAGAGAACTCTCTCATCTGCCAGCACATGGCGTGTAGAAACGGGGGTTTAAGAACTTTCTAGAATTTCATCAGGAGCAAGTAGCAAAACATTGAAGCCTGCTCTTGTCCTTGTAACTCCTTCCCACCTGCCCAATCTACTCCTTACTCTATGCAGTTCATGTGACTTTTCTCTGTTCTACCATCTCTCCCTTCCTACATCTGGGGAAAAGAACAACAAAACATGAAGGACTCGTCTAACACAAATTTGGGTTCTACTTGTACTTGGTGCTGCAACCATGCTGTTTTTGTCTGCATGCCTCAGTTTCCGTCTTTGAAGATTAGAGGTCTTCACCACCCAGGGTTGCTCACAGGCCTACTGATGAGCCATGACAGAGAGCTTTTCACTTTGGGAAGTTCTTGCTGTTACACATTATTTCTCCCATATTTATGAGAGCCCAGACAGGCAGCATGCACACCAAGAGCTCAAGCCTTCAAGTTCTGAAGCAACGTGGGAGGGAGGGACAGCCATAGATGCTTGGGTGAGGGTGGCCTTTTGGGGGAGGGACAGAGACTGTGGGCATTAGGTGAAGGAAAGCTTAGGGGCCAGGGAGGCAGGGGGATTGGAAAGATTTGGAAGCAAGAAAAAAGGCACACAAAGAAACTTTCAATCAAACTCAAAATCCTCACAGACTGCCCAATGGTGCTTTTGTGGAGTGACATGAAAGGGTCTGGGGACTTCGGGAAGGCCCCGTTGGGGAGGGCGTGACTGGCCTTGAGTAATGAGCCTGGCCCCTCGGCCCTCTGTCTCCCCTGACAGGCCTCCATGTCTTGAGCTGCAGAAACAATCCCCTGATTATCCCTGTGGTCCATGACCTCAGCCAGCCCTTCTACCATAGCCAGGCAGTACGTGTGAGCTTCAGTTCGCCCCTGGTCGCCATCTCGGGGGTGGCCCTCCGCTCCTTCGACAACTTTGACCCTGTCACCCTGAGCAGCTGCCAGAGAGGAGAGACCTACAGCCCTGCTGAGCAGAGGTAAGGGGACCAGGGCCTCCTCACCCTGGATCATTTGTAGTAAGTGGAGACAGAGAGTCTGAACAGTCACTGCTCTTGCTGTTAAATTCTGCATTTCTCCCATTCTCTGACCTGTGGCCAGCTTGCCCTGCAAGACTGAGAGGATCAAAAGTTCTTGAATTTTGAAGTGAACTGGAAAGTAGACAGGAACCCTCCTTCCATCTCTCCTGCAGCTGTCGAGCTGACAACAAGAAACAAGGTGAACTAGGAACAGCAGTTTTCTGCACTAGGCTGCACCATCCCCATCTGAACAAAGACAGGGCAGGTATATCAACTCTTGGTTCTGAGTATTCTACTTTGATTGTGGAGACATGGCAGGTGACATGATCCTCCTCAGTTAAGGATGATATGACTAGTGTTGCTTCATTCCAGTTCACTGTGGATTGTAATGAGTAAAACCTCCATATTTTCTGCAGGTCAAACACCTGAGGTTCCCCAGTGGTGAAAGGATTTGTGTTTTAATTGCATAACATCACTCCATTGCTGCCTTTGATCTGCTATCCCTTAATACTGCTCAGCTGTTGCTGTGAAAGGACAATATTTCTTTGAAAGAACGAGTTTGGGGAACACTCTTATCTTGGGGTTGAATCTCCAAATTACTGCTTCTCAGATGCATGTGCTTACATGAGTCACTTCCCATTTCAGACTCGCAGTTTCCTATTTAGGAAGAAATAAGTGATAGCTACCCATCAAGTTGGCTGTGGGTTTAACTACTATACTACAGATGAAAATGACCTTGCAAGTACTCAGTATGCAAAGTTAATGTATCACTGAGGATTGTTAACAACAGTCCCCTTCCAAACATGATGGCACTGCTCCTGTGCAAAGAGATCTGTGTGTTGCTCTTAATAATTAGAAGTAGAGGAAAGTTTAGAGATAGATGATCAAGGACAATGATCACATCCAAATTTAGTGTCACCATCTCGGATTCCAGGGTTTGGAAAGGGAAATGGTCCAGTGTTGCTAAATGTCTCTCAGACTTGTTTAATAAGATCCAGAGGGAGAGTTGGTATGTTGGAGGGCTCTGCAGAGTGAAGCCCTCTACATGACAATTCAGCCCTGCCCTGTACACCTGGGGGCTAGGAGAAAGAGGAGGACTGGTGAGGGGAGGGGACATTAGCCTTTCCCACGCCCCTGCTCCCACAGACGACACAAAAGGTGGTTGCAAAATCCACATTGTTTTGCACCCACAGTCTCCAGCTTCTGTTGTGCAAAGTATGTCGTAATCACTGTGATGGAAGAGCTCCTTAAATATCCCTTATTGTCATATTTCATTCTAACAGCATTTCTTTATCCCCAGCTCTCCAGATTCTATAAAAAAAAATTAGTTCTCTGAACCCAGGGAAATAATGTCGGTGGAAAATGTAAATCCATCGGATCTTTTCCATAATGGGTTCCCATCACCAGCCAGCTATCTGTGCCATCCACAAGCTGACCAGAGCCCACACTGTCTTCTTGGAGTTCTTAATTTGTGACTCCTGTGTGCTAAGGAAGTAGCCTTCAAGCTCTGAAACAAATCAATGGATATGTGATCCTACAGTTCTTTAGTGGTACAGGAACAGGGATCTGGGACAAACCATGATGCTGCCTGGATCATGTGACTGAGGACTCTAAGTCACTCCCCTTCTCTGAGCCTCTGTTTCTCTTTAAGAGATGGCAGTGAATAATATACTTTCTGTGGCTCCTTTCCAGATTCACAGCCTGTGATTCCAAGAGCTAGGAAAAGTAAGGACAGGAAGGAACAAACTTCTGAGAAGCCAGTGATAAATGCATTATCTTATTTCATTCTCACACCAATTTTGGGACAGTATGACTCAGAAAAACATCAAGGAAAAGTTTGCAGTTAAGAGAGAAAACCCCACAGTTTGCCTTTGAAAGACAACCCCATCCCAGTGCATCAAGGAACACGAAGGGAAGAAGAAGAATCTTTAGGACTTGTCATTTGTGAGCATTCACCCCTCTCCTCCTCAGGGCTAAGGGATGCAGAAGCAGCCATGAAAGCTTAGGCTGGCTGGGGTCTGCACTTGGACCAAGCAGCACAAAGGGCTGAGGTTGCAAAGCTGCAGGATCCTTCTGAATGTCCCGGTGGGAAAAGAACAGCAGCTGTTCTTGCGGAGCTGCAGAGGCATTGACAGAAACAGGCAGGACTCTGCAATCATGCAAATGGAGTAAAACAACACAGAAGACAAGACAAAGAAAAATAAGCAACCACGTGTGCAAAGGCCTGGGATGTGGTTCTTCATTCTTAAAATGGGCAAACCAGAGAGTTCAATGCCATTGCTTTTTACAGCAAGACTTCCTTTGGCTGTAGTTAGCCCTTTCCCTTAACTTTTGGCTGTTTTTCTGGCAGTAAAAGGCACTTTCCCCTCCCATCCAGACACTTTTCTCTCCTCTCTCCACCTCTTCTTCCTCCCATTTTCTTCTCCAGAGAGTCCTATGAGATCCAGTGAGCTGCTTTGAGAAAAAAAGCACGGCTACAACAAAATCAATGCAGATGGTGTTTTCTGACCTAGACTCAGGGTTCCCCAGCACTTGGGTAGTACTGGGCATGCATTCAGAGTCCTCCTCCAACAAAAGGATCAGATTTCAAGTAACACGTCCAGTTATGGAATTCTAGCTACTCTCAACTCTGTACCTAGTTGGAGAGTGATGCACAAGTGGGAGATCACAGGGATGGACTAGAAGGCTAAAAGACTTCTTTAAAGAGAAGGCCTCTAGTCATGATAAGAGGCCCCAGTGTCTGTCTGTCTCTACATAGTCCATCTTCTTTTCCTTTTTCTCTCCCGTCCTATACCAAGTCTACACACACACACACACACACACACACACACACACACACACACACCATCCATCCATCCATCCATCCATCCATCCATCCATCCATCCATCCATGCACTCTGTGGTTCTTAATAAAAATCAAACATTTTATTATAAAATTCAGTAGGCTAAGTATGTAAACAGTTAGTTAAGTTACTTCCACTTCTCACTTTTCTCTTACTCTCTCCTTCCTTCCCTCTCACTCCCTCCTCCATCCTTCATTTCTCATTTATTTCCTATTCTCTTCCTGTACCTCAGACTTTCCACCTTTCTACATGCTAGCACATCCACAGTGGTAATGCTGATATTTAACCTTTAGAAGAATCTTTGCTAGATACAATTCTTCATGTGGCTTGGAAGAATTCTTTCCAGTTGAGGAGAAGAGGACCTACACTGAAGACAAATGTTCCTGGATTCTACACTTCTAGGACCCCAAATGTGGAATACCCCATGAAGAAACTACACAGGAATTCACATATGCCATTTGAAGCTCAGATTGAAGCTACTCATGGTCATGGGAAACTAAATAAGTCAGAAGGACTGACAGCCACGGGCCTCTGTTTATTAGGCAACCAGAATAAAAGAATTGCTGTTTCCATAGCCAGACATTTGCCAGAGAGAAGCCACCAGTTCTTCTTGACTTTCTTTAGACTGTCTATACCCTGTGGGACACTGAATTTGCATCTCTCACTCTTTAATATCTGGTCTCCAGACGCTACTACCATGAAGCGCTGGGTAGTGTTTTACCATCATTTTCCCTTGCAACCTCATTTCTGGGCAGTAAAAGAGGTCTATCAGGCTAGCTTTTCTGTCTCTGTTCCAAAATGACCTGAAGAGTTGATACCCAGGTCACTTTTCCTCTCATTTTCCAGTTTGGAGTATGTGGCCATCTGTTCTTGTTGCAACTACCATTTAATGGCATAATTGTAGCTAAGCAGAAGGCCACAGGAGTTAAGACAGGACTTAAAGGGCAGAGCCAGAAGAAAAGTCTTTTATTGTCCTTCAGTGCCAGCTTTCTCTTGGTTGGTAGGACTGCCTATGTGTCACCCATTGGGTGTGGGATTGTGGAATATCCATTTCAGTTATCAGTGGGGTAGGAAGGACAGCTAAAAGATTTCTATAGTGTCACAAAAGTTTCTGTCTTTGTGAAGATCTTGAATATGCAAGTAAATAGACACAGGGACACATGGTCATATGTACACAAGACAAGAAAAATATCACCTTTGCCTCAATGTACGAACTTGGTACATTCTTTTTTTCAGTCACCCAGCCAGTCATATTCTTCCTTCAGAGAAGTAACTTTCATTTTCTTCTTTTTTATTGCCTATCCATCACTGGAGTTGAATCATCCCCCCCCCCCCCCCCCAGATCAGAGTCCTTTGTTTTATTTTCCTTGGTTTTATATTTCAGAAATGAATCACAGTTGTATGGGGGGGGGCAGCATGTGGGAGGTTCAGTTATCAGTCTTCTGTAGTAGGTGCATATAACCTTTTCTAGACAGGAGGATAGCACTGGAACGAACAAGGGCTGAGGGAACATAGTGACTGATGTCCATTGGAATTCTGTCCAGGCTGAATGGCCCTTGGACAAGCAATTCCAATTAAAATGGGAATAATACCATTACCTCAGGGAGTGCCTCTGTAATTGCTGAGAAGGTGTTATAATGAAATTTAATAGCCAATGCCTGGCATTTCTTACTTCGTTTTTCCTTTCTTTCTTATTTGCAAGTCTACCAGTCAGATGCTGACAGTTGTGCTGTAAAACAAAGGATGCTTGGCCTCTAGAGTGCATTCTAAGAAGACACTGGTCCTAAGAATTGTCCCATAATAGAAGAGGTATTAGACTTTAGGGAATGCTCTCTCCCTTTATCCCATTCTGTACATCATCAAAGTACATTAAAAGATTTAATGTTCTGAGAAGTTCTAGAACAGTGTATATCAACCTGTGGGTCGCAACCCCCTTGGGGGCAAACAAACAACCCTTTCCCAGCATTCACATAAGACCATAAGAAAACACAGATATTTATATTTCATATCAGTAGCAAATTACAGTTATGAAGTAGCAACAAAAATAACTTTATGGTTGGGGGGGTCACGACAACACAAGGAACTGTATTACAGGCTCACAGCGTCAGGAAAGCTGGGAAGCACTGCTCTAGAATAAAGAGAGCTCACTGATCTCATTAGTTCACTAGTACCCACACTTGTCTGAGCACAGAACTCTTTAATAGGGAAGTTTCCAAAAGCAGGAAACATTTTCTGTCCATAGCATTTTCTGACCAAGAGACAGAGCACAGAGGCCATCTTCTCCTGGAGTTTCAGAGCTTCCAAAGAATTTATCCTGTACTGATGTTCCTAGTTTACAAATACACCAAGCTCCACCTTATTGGGGTAATAATGTAACTCTTCTCTACTCTACTTGGATCCCCATGTCTCAAACTTTGTAAGGATCGTCTCCACATATTATCCAGGTGTTAGAATTTCTTTTCCTCATAGATCCTTGCAATTAAATGTACCCTGATTCTTCCCTTGAAACAATGACTCAATGTAATTTCTCTGTGGTTTTCATAGTCTTTCTGGGTTTTCATAGTCTTTCTGTATTCTCGCTGGCTGTAGCTTTCTCATTGAATACTATACTTGAGTTCATGTTCTCCCTCTTTAGTATACATGGTGATAGACACCTGATGTGTCCTCCCAACAGTACCGTATCCAGTGAGATGCCAAATTGACATGTGTTAAATGAATGAATGGATGATAGCTCATCTGTTGGCAACTTTGAGAGGCAGATCAGGTTACTGCTGCCAATGTCCAGATCAGGAGACTAGGGTGTTACACAGCTTGCCACACTAATACATGACAGAGCTGTAGTTTGAGCTGAAACTTTCCTCCCTCATACACTATGTTTCCTTCTATGAAATTAAGTATTTCAGTTTTTCATTTTCTACTGAAGGACCTCAATATGCATAAAGCAGGGAACAAGTTATAGCTTTACTGCTGTATCCCCAGAACACTTTCCTTCTGAGTCCTGATGGGATGAGAACTGAGGTGCCTTTTCAGAGTGCAAAGTGAGAATGTCCAAACTGTAAGACCCATATCAGAGAGACAACCTGGGAGCTCCCAGCTTAGCGAATAAGCTGTTTAAACTGGACCATGTGGCTCTTTTCCCCAGCACTTGAACAATATGAACAGTGCATTGCTTGCTGTCAAAGCATGTATGTTGACTCTGCAGTCACAGCTTCTCCCAGATTTCTACTTTGTTGCAACATGGCATTGATCTGAATGAGAAGGCCAGATAATAGCTCAATAGGGGAAACAGAATGCCAACTCCCCCAGAAGATGGTGGGGTGTGAGGAGACAACAAAGCTACATCAAGAGGGTCTGAGTCCCAAGTGAAATGCTTGTCCTTGTCTGACGAATTTAAACCTAGATTTGCTTGTGACTTGTTCTGTAGGTTTTTTTTTAATTTATTTTTTATTTCTTCAAGTTACATCTCAATAACAATCCCCTCCCTACTCCCCCCTCCAGTCCCACACTTCCACCCTCCTCCCCCTCAGCCCCACCATCCTCTTCCCTTCTTTTTTTTTTTTTTTTTTTTTTTAGTTTAAGGTATTTATTTTTCCCCCCAACAGCTCTCCCTTTCAGTCCAAATAATGGTTCTTTTTCTTATAACTATAAATACAATACAAAACAACAGAAATAAATAGGCCACGATTATAAGAGTTATATGGCTTAGCATACATTCCCAATGTCCAGTCCATATGTATTTGGCACCTGACTTTAACATTCTACTATCTAACCATCTCCATGAGTCAGACTTGAGAAAAATGGGACATAGACATAGTATAGGAAAGAACAAG
>CAJQZJ010000275.1:2261532-2288152 GCA_907164525.1 Lophiomys imhausi | reverse complement strand
GAAGATTGATGCTGTAATGTATGGAGAGAAAATGGGAACTGTCCAGGAAGCCACTGGTATGTCATTTTTTAGTTTTGGAAGCTGCAGGCCCTGCACTTCCTATATAATCAGATATATTTATCCCTCTCAGGTCTCTGAGGTGGTTGAAGAATAGATACCTAGAGTGTCATAGTTAAATTTTGAGTTGTTTAGGAATCAAGAGGGTGTTCTGGATCTAAGAAGATATTTTTAAAATTATGAGGCAAGTTAGTATGAAAGCTGAGTTAGATATAGAACTTCTGTAGGTTTTTATCTCCTCAAAATCTCTTACTCTATCACTCATTGGATAATTTGAGTAGTTGAGAAGATGAGTATCCAGATCCTCCACTCCCTCCAAAAAACAAAACATTGGTAAGGATCTCAGAACTGGCACCATGAAGATTTGAAGCATTATTTTTTGTTGTTTTATAATTTATTTTTTATTTATTCAAGTTACATCTCAATCACAACCCCCTCCCTACTCCCCCCTCCAGCCCCACCCTCCCACCTTTTTCCCCTTCAACCCCCACCCTCTACCCTTTTTTTTAAAGTTTAAGGCATATCTCTTCAACCCCAACAGCTCCCCCCTTTCAGTCCAACAACTGGTTCTTTCTCTTAAAACAATAAATGCAATACAAAACAACAGAAATAAATAGGTCACAATTATGAGAGTTATATGGCTTAGCATATATTCCCAATGTCGAGTCCATATGTATTTGGCACCTGACTTTAACATTCTACTATCTAACCATCTCCATGAGTTTAAAGTTCTATATCTAACTCAGCTTTCATACTAACTTCCATCACAATTTTAAAAACATCTTCTTAGATCCAGAACACTGTCTTGAGTCCTAAACAACTCAAAATTTAACTATGAGACTCTAGCTATCTATTCTTCAACCACCTCACAGACCTGAGAGGGGATAAATATATCTGATTATACAGGAAGTGCAGGGCCAACAGCTTCCAAAACTAAGAAATGACATACCAGTGGCTTCCTGGACAGTTCCCATTTTCTCTCCATATATTACAGCATCAATCTTCGGCCGTTTGGCCCTGCTTCTCTGACAGACATTGATTGTAGAGCAGGAATTATGAAGGACTTGCCTACCCTGTCTTGGCAGAGCTAGACTGTCGACTTACCTGCTTCCAGGTTTTGTCCTTTTTGGACAGCATTCTGTCTACAGTTGAAGCAAGGGGTTTTTCTTGCCAAGAGGTAGGCTTGCCACTAATTCAACTATCTCCCATTGGAGATTCTTCGATGCTCATCTTCTACTTGGAGTAGAATAGGGGCTGCTGTCAGGAGCTGACGTATCTTGATATCAAAAAATCTTAAGTTAAGAAAACACCTTTGAATGCCATATTCTGCAGATCTCTTGAGGTTTTTGAAGACACCCTATCTATCTTTTATATTTAGATATGCAACTGTTGCTTGTCACTTAGCAACTTGATTTCTGATTAGCTTAGAAAATAACTGTGATAGACTGTCATAGTACCTAACAAAATGACACACTGGCATAACTATTAGCTTGCATTTCTTAATTATCCCTAACAGTTCATGACTGTTGGTAGCAAAAGGCCAAAACTTCACATTTCATTTTTAAGCATTACTAGGTACAATACCTTTAAAAAGCATTACTCTTAATTTGTACCAATATACAAAGTTCAATACCAATGTGGTCAAATATAATCTTAATTTTGTATCAATATACAAAGATCAATACCTATGTAGCCCAATACAATCTTAATTTTGTATCAATATACAAGGGTCAATATCATTGTGGCCAAATATAATCTTAATTTTGTATTAATATACAAAGATCAATACCGATGTAGCCTAATACAATCTCAATTTTGCGTTAACATACAATCATCAATACCAATTTAGCCAAATATAATATTAATTTTTTATCAATATACAAAGGTATAAAGGCATATTCAATAATCTGTCCTTTTTTCTTGCTCTTTCCTATACTATGTCTGTGTCCCATTTTTTCTCAAGTCTGTTCACTCCTACATAGGAGAGAAAGAAGGATACAGAAAAGAAAAAGAGAGAAGTCCCTGGGTCTAGCCTCCAAAACTCATTTAACAAGACCATTTAACAGATTTTGGTCTCTTCCCCTAAATAACAAGATTTTCTATTATCCATCAAATGACCAAAGGGGGGAAATACCCTCCCCACCTTCTGGGGATGGGATGTCACTCTCTTAAAATGACTTCCTGCTGATTTGGGACATAGTAAAGCTGTTTGGGGCCCAAATAAGAATGGAAAAATGCTTTTAAAATGTTAATAGAATCATCTGATGTTCAGTCCTTTTGTGCTCAGCTATTTAAATGTCCTAAGAAGTTCGTAGACAGAAGCTGATCTTCAGGGCTTTACTGAAGTTCTGGTTGGAGCGCTGGACAAATGTTTTCCTTTTTTCTTAGATAAAAACAGAAAAACAAATGCCAGGTATAGTGGCACATACTTTCAATCACAGCACTTGGGAAGCAGAGGAAGGTGGATCTCTATGAGTTTGGGGTCACTCTGACCTACATAGCTCCAGGGGAGTCAAAACTTCAGTGAGAGACTCTATCTTAACCCCCCACCAAAAAAAAAACCCAGGTAAATCAGTGTCTTGGGTTTCAGGATGCAAAGCTAGACACCTGGGCATCCTACAGACAAGGGTAAACATAGACAGGGAAAGCTTTTGTCCAGTAGATTTTGGTGATAAAACAATATTGCAACTACTGTGATATTTTCAAGCCATTGTAGGTATTATCACCAGCTGTTTCTCTCTATTTAGTCGACATCTGGGAACAAGCAATTACTACTACTATTATCATTGTTATTCTTAAATTTATTTATTTATTCACTTTACATCGTGATAGTAGCTCCCTCCCTCCTTTCCTTCCTCAGGGTCTCACCCTCTTGCCCTTTACCCCCCATCCCCCCCCCCTTCTCCTCCGAAAAGTGGGCTCCCCCCCTCCCCAACCATCCCACCCCAGCACATTGTGTCACATCAGGGCTGAGCACCTCCTCTTCCACTGAGGCCAGGCACCACCCCTGCTGGGGAGGGGGAGTGATTGAAAAACATACATCAGTTTCCATGTTAGAGACAACCCCCGCTCCATTTGCTAGGGGATCCACAAGATGATCAAGCTGCCCATTTGGCTACATATGTGTAAGGGTTCTATGTTCAGTTCATGCGTGCTCTTTGACAGGTGCTTTAGTTTCTGTGAGCCCCCATGGAACTAGGTTAGTTGACTGTGTTCGTCATCTTTTGGAGTTTTCCCCTCAGGGCTTTTCTATCCTCCCCATCCCCATTCTTCCACAAGCTACCCCTTCTGTTTGGCAGTGAGTCTCAGCCTCTGTTTGGATCCTCTGCTGCTTGGATGTTCTCAGAGGATAGTTATACTATGCTTCTGTCTGTAAGCATAGCAGACTATCGTTAATTGTAAGAGTGATTGGGAACAAGCCATTTTTACTCATAGTGCAAAGTATAACAGGATGAAACTGGCATTGTCTCCATCCTTAACAATGATCAAGTCCAGGCCCATAGGATACAATTAGCTATGAAGTCCTTAGGGTCACACATAAGTTTGGGAATTTACACAGGTGGCTTATTCTTGCCAGGTTCCAGTCTTTGTAACCAAATATCACTTAGTTCATAGGTTATTGTAAATATGAAGTGAGCTCTTTTAGATATGCTCTCAGTGATTAATTACTAATGTTCCTGAATGTCTGTGTACCTATACTCCAGTGAGAAGGGTCATCAAAGCACAGGGAGTTTTTGTCATTTCTACTTGCATCCTTAAAGAATAATATGCATTTGGGTGCCTGGAAGCATCTACATCCTGGCATGAATTGCATTGAGTGGAAGGCAACAATGCGAGAGACAGGAAGGGGGAAATGTCTGTGAAGGAAATTATCTTGAGACAGAGGGAATGCTTCCTATAGAATTAGCCCTGACTTGAAGACTATGTGGAATTCAGATTGACTAAATGGTAAAGACACCAGCCAGTGCAAGGCATGGTTTTTATACATTTTTCTGAAGGATTTGTTGAGTTACATTACAGTTCTGAAAGATGAACCCCTGCCACTGCCACTGTGCCTCATGGCCCTATGAGGTGGGGTAGATCTGAAGGCATACTAAGGCTCCCAAAGAATAACATATTTGCCCAAGTCACACATCTTCTAGGTAACAAGTACTGCACAGTGTCTGTGTAACATTAGCTACTGATTGTTGAGGCTTAGGATATGCTAGGAATTAGGCTAAGTGCATTTCATAAACTACCTTATCTAAACCTCCCATGAGTCTTTGAAGTCAGCACTCACAGATGTGTTCAAGTGACTGAATTTGAATCCGGGACTGTCAGCCCCCACTTCTTATATTCTTAAAAAGCCATGGCCATGACCAGCATATTGCTTTTGCCTGACCCAGTGCTCTTCCTTCTCTTCAGTGTTTGCTTCCTGGAATTTTGGAAAGAAGCTTAATCTTTTAGCTGGAGTAAAATTATCTTGGGAGGAAATCCCTCTTCACTTCTTTATTTCTTCCTCCCCAGCTGTGTTCATTTTGCCTGTGAAGCCACAGACTGTCCAGAACTGGCTGTGGAGAATGCTTCTCTCAACTGTTCAAGCAGCCACCGCTATCATGGTGTCCAGTGCACTGTGAGCTGCCAGACAGGTTATGTGCTGCAGATACAGCGAGATGATGAGCTGATCAAGAGCCAGGTTTGTGAATGCAGACAGGTGAGCCAGTCAGAGAAGGCTGGCAGGTGTGGAATGAGTTGCCTCCAATATGTCCAGCATTGGAAATACTGGTGCCACATAAGAAAACAAATAATAAACTCTTTCAATCTCTCTTTTTCCCTCCTCCCCCCTTCCCCTCTTACTCTCCCAGCCCCTTCTTTATCCCTCTCCCTCCATCTCTCCAACTCTTATATATTTATGCATGTGTATAAGTACACATATACACACAGGCATGTATGTAGATTTACCACAATGAATGAGTCAACCACACAGCCAACAAACAAATCAACTGAGATTCTTTAAGAAGAAAGCTTCTCTTCAAGAAGTATTACAGGCAGCACATATCAATGTTGTTGCATAGGTTACAGATCTAGGATCTATGATGAACATATTGGAATGAGATGCTGTCCCTCAAAATTCTGCATAATGGAATGAGATCTCTTAAGTAGATGAGTACTCTCAGTCTATGAATGTCATTCATTCATTCATTTATTCATTCATCCCAAAGTATGAGTTCACCATAAATCAGAGACTGTGCTAGATGCTGGAGAAAGGAAGTCATTAAGTCTGAACTGTTCCTTAGTGGCTAGCAGAGAGCATGGAGTCAGAGACATAGGATGTCTTGCAGAAGTATGTTGGGGGGGGGTCAGGTCACTCAAGGGGAATGCTCTGGAGGAAGTGCTATGAGAACTAAGAAGTGGTTTGATGGGCAGTGGTGTGCCTGCAGGATCCAAGCAAGAAAAGTGTGCCCTGGTACAGCCATGGAGCACTTTTGGAAGTCTGTCCATATTGTCTGTGTGCCACATGTGGAGCCTGGTTTTTCTTTTTCTAAAAATCATTCAAGTCATGAGGCCAGAAGGTCAAATTGAGTTCACAGGTGCCAGCCCATGCCAGCTTAGTTTGGAAGATTGAGGTTGTTATGGCAGCAAGAAGCTGTGGAAGGAGAGGACATGATTAAATCCTGGTAAACAAAGGCCTCATTTGGCTCCCCACATGGGTGTGCCATGGAATATAAGTAGTGAGACAGACAGCAGACAGACCCATGGGAATGTTATCTATGGAACCCTTGGGGTTGGGATATGTCCTGCATGAAATTATTGGAGTGATTAGAGATAAGTGATGTGGCAAACCTTGCTTTAGACTGTTGTTGCTTTGGGAGTCTTGGGCCCAGTGGGAAGGGGTGGGACAAGTTAGCAGCCCCACGCTTTGAGGACTCCAGAGCTGTGATGCAGCTTTTCCACAGCCCCACCAGTAAACTGTGTCCTCATTCTGCTACCACACAGGGGCACATTCTTTATTGCTGGGAATGCCTATTTGTGTAGCGCTTCTGAGCTGGCTTGTCTTAGACACTTACTTCCGTGTGTCAGACATAGCAGGTCTGAACTCCTATGGAAACAATTAGGCTGCTTGGCAGTGGGAGACCTCTGCTCCCTTTGATGTGTACTTAAGAGAGGAAAATGTCCTTTGCTTTTAAAAATCCCAAATCAACATTTGGCACTCTCAACCCCCAGGGGTTTGGCTGCTTCCTCTTTGAATGGAAGACTCTGGGCTGCCAACGACAGGCCTTCTCTTGGCTCTATAGCATGGCCCCACCCTTCCACCTACACAGTCCTGCCATTTACTAGTTTGGTTTAAATCAGCCAGACATTTCAGTGTTCCTAAGCTTGTTTCTTTTCAATGTATTTTTTTCTTGATTCAAATTTTGTTTTCTCTGGAGCCACTAAATCTCACAATAGGCAGTAGCATATAGTGTAATCCTTGAGGTCAATCCATTTATTTTACCAGTGGGAGACTTAGAAAGAAGACCTTTCCCTGGAGAGACAACAGGTCTCCTGTACCCAGAAGCACTCCCTAACTTCATACCAAACACTTTGTTATGTCTAAGCAAATCCTTTCAAGAAGAGACACCAAGAGCAGTCTCTGGTGTGCTTCTGTTTAGTGCATTTTAGAGTCCTTTTCCTAAAGGAAGCCACATCCTGTGAGGCCTCTGAATCTCAAGAGTGTCATAAAAAATGAATATCATGATCTATGTGGAAGGCATAGATTGTGTTTCTTAGCACATTATTTGGGATCAGGTCACATTTTATTAGTGGGTAACCCTGGGATGCTCATGAGATGTTTCTGGGCTTCTATTTCTGCATCATTTCATGAGTATTAAAAGATCTAATCTGTACAGTGGTTGAGTTATTAAAAATGAGTTCAAGGTAAACACTGAGAATTGCTTTCCTCTCTCCTAGGCCTGCCATCTGTAGAGAAGTGTATTTCCCTATAGAGGAGGACCTGTCTGTTCTCCCTCATTGTATCTTTCTCTGCTTCTCAGGTGGGGTCAAGCATCACAGTGACATGTACAGATGGCAAATGGAACAAGCAGGTCGCATGTGAGCCAGTGGATTGTGGTATCCCAGATCACCATCACGTCTATGCTGCCTCCTTCTCCTGCCCAGAGGGCACCACCTTTGGTAGAAGATGTTCCTTTCAGTGTCGACACCCTGCCCAGCTGAAAGGTATTCTGAGTTGTTTGTCTCAGTTAGGCACCTAGTGACTGTTTCCCAGCTTGCTTTTAAGTCTCAGATACCAAGGGGCAGATAGAGTTGTGTCTGTTACTGCTTTCTTCTTAACCATTTGTAGTCATGTAAATTGTCTTGTTGTATAGCCAGGCATTAAAAAATATATTTGTTCTTAAAAATGTATATGTATATAAAAATGAAAGTGAATATCCTCTCAAGATTTTGAAAATATTACAAGAAGTTGGTGGAGGTGGGGCAAGGTAACAAAGAAAGTTATATTTAGAACTGATATATCTAGCTTATTGTGTATGATCAAGACTCAGCAAACCATATGAGGTGTTAGTAGTCTTTGAATTTTCCATAGGAAGAAACCAGTTACTGGGAATTAAAGAAATAGCCCATGGTTGTTATATTAGTGATGGAGACCATGTTGTAACCTAAGCCTGTCTCACCCAATGTTAGCTATACTCTTTACAGAGAGACTGGGTGTGGAGAAAAGCAGGTGTGTCCAGGAAGCCCCTAGAATCTCCTCAATGGGGCTATAAGAATATGGAGGTGAAGAAGAGGATGTCTGGCTGGCTGAAGAAGAGGTCATAGTCTATAAATGAGTGAGAAACTGGCCTGGAGGCACATAGTGAACTTCTAGAAATGAAAGTCTCAGAAGAGGTCTCAGAGCCCACCCAGGATAACTGGAAATACTGAAGACACCAAGGACATCACAGAGCTCATTAGCAGAAATTTTTGTCTAAGTTTTGGAGATATAATCTTTCTGTCCTTCACGTGGGTTGTTAACAGAAACATGTTTCTTTCTTGAATACCACCAATAATAACTGACTTGACTGTAGAATCTCATATTTTGCTCTGTCTTGCCACATGAAGAGTTCTATAGAGTGTGGGGGCTTTTGGATTATGTACATGAATACTTTTAGAAGCCGTTAAACTAGTGATCATGAACTTTTCCAGTAACTTAACCTGTGTAGGGTTGAGGTTTAGGTGCTGGGAAAGTTGGTGACTCTCAAGAGTCTCACCTATTTTTGAAAGGGATAATGGCCAGTTATATGAACTTGTAGTCTTTGAAGGCAATAGCTATATGGTCAGAAGCTCAGAAAATGATATGTACTAAAACTCGTGACTGAATATTGTGATGAAGAAAAAAATACAAGAATAAAAGACACAGCTTTAACTATAAACAGTCCGTCAAGACAAACAGAAAGTATATTGGGCTACATCCTCTAGCTCCTCCTCTTTTTCTATCAAAGAAGATTTGAATAAGAAAGATATATGTTTCATTTGAGCTACTACAAAGATTAAAATCAAAGAGAAGAAGGAAAGAAATCAATGGAAAATGATAACTTTCCAACTTCTAAGGTCAATAGCTCTCATCCTTCCTAATGCTATGGCCCTTTAACACAGTTCATAATATTAGTGTGACTCCCAACAATAAAATTGTTTTTGTTGTTATCTCATAACTGTAACTTTGCTACTGTTGTGAACTGTAATGTAAATATTGTGTTTTCCAAAGTCTTAGGTGACCCCTATGAATGGGTCATCACAAGGGGTTGCAACCACAGGTTGAGAACCCCTGTTAGAATCTAAGTCATCCAAATCCATTACAGGGTTCTTTCTGTCAATAGGAGGGAGGATGTACTAATAACCAGAAAACCATAACTTTCTTCATCAGAGGCCCTTGAGGAAAGTAGTTGATTAAATTAGCATTGATTATTAAAGCTCCTAGTATAGCAAATCCTTAAGCAAATCTTTCTGCCATTTTTATTTGACTATGCATAAGACATTGCTACAGAAAGGTTGTTTCAGGAGAATCATCGTTTTGACATTTTTTCATTCCCATTTTGCCCATGTCTCGATAACTCAGGAAAACATCTTGACTTTCCACACTGGTCTGTAAGTCCAGCTGCTAGTCTATGTAGCTTTGTTATTAACACATCATGCACACAAATCCTTATTCTGAGGTTTCCACTTGGACTTGATGGCAGCAAGAACTGGATGAAAATCTCACTCCCTTTTGAAGCTTCTTGATGTTACATCACCTATTGCCTGTCTCAAGAAAGGATCTTGAAGAAAATAACTTTTCTTCCATTATTTTATTTGTTTTGTTTTCTTTCTTTTTACCATTTAGTTTTCCTTTCTTTATACTACATTTCAAAAAAAAAAAAAAGCATTGGTTGTAGAATCAGAAACTTCCAGGTTGGATTCAGCAAAACAGCTCAATGGGTAACTTCCATTTGATGACATTCATGCGCCCACACATGCAAATAAGCAATAAATAAATAAATATGATGCAATAAAAACTAAAAATAATGCCAGTGTGGTGGCACACACCTTTAGTCCCAGCATTCAGAAGGGAGAGGCAGGAGGATCTCTGTGATTTGAGGCCAGTCTGGTCTACAAAGCAAGTCCAGAGCAGTCAGGGCTACACAGAGAAACCCTGTCTCAAAAAACAATAAATAAATAAATAATAAGAAAGTCCAGATTCTACTGGTTTTGTCCTTTACTAGATGTTTGATTTTAACTGAGCTATGTTGCTCCTATGACTCACCACAACCTTAACTAAAAAAATAAGCGTAGGCAGTGTTCACTATCAAAGAACTATTACAGAATGAAAAAACTGTTATTTATAAGATGTCTGCACTGAAGAAAGCACTTTTTGAAGACTCTGTTTTCCCTTAACAGCTGAGCAATGGGTGATTCCTCCACTGTTGACCTTCTCCTACGTAATTCTTGGGCTAGCATCTATGGAGTCACAGTCTGTCCTCTTTGAAACTCTCAGACAACAGTGCTATAGAGAAGACTGTATACCATCCAGGACAATCCAATAACTCCATCCCTAAAAAGCCTATTCCCATATAAGTGGCACACTTGTTCTTCTAAATACTGCTTTAATCCAAGCCTTTCTTCAAGATTTATGAAAAACAGCATGAGAATTCAAGGTCTTTTTTTCAACATTTATTTACTTCTCCAAGTTACATTTCAATCACAGTCCCCTCCTTTCTCCCCCTCCCAGTCCGCCTGTCCTACCCACTTCCCCTTCTCCTTCCTATCTGCCTTTTTTTAAAATTGAGCTGTCTTTTTTCCCCCTGACAGCTCCCACTTTTAGTCTAATAAAAGACTCTTTTCCTTGTAACTATAAATACAGTATAAAACAATAAGAGCAATTAGGCAACAATTATGAAAATTATAAGGTATAAGATACATTCACAATGTCCTGTCCATATGTATTTGGCAACTGATAATAATTATTATCTATCTACCTCAGTGAATTTAAAGTTCTATACCTAACTCAGTTTCCATCCTATCTTGCATTACCAAATTAAAGACATCTTCATAGACCTAGAACATCCTTTTAATTCCTAAACAACTTAAAACTTAACAGTGAGACTAAAACTATCTAGTCTCAACCACATCAGGGACCTGAGAAGGTTAAATACATCTGAATAAACAGGAAGTACAGAGCAAGAAGCTTCCAAAACTAATAAATGACAGACAACTGGCTGCCTGGACAGTCAGCAATTTCTCTCTATAACATTGGAGCATCTATCTGCAGCCTTTTTGCCCAGTATTTCTGACAGAGATTAATGGTAAAGCAGGAATTAAGGACTTGTCTACCCTGTCTTGACAGAGCTAGACTGTTGACTTACCTGCTTCCAAGTTTTTTCCTTTTTAGACAGCATTATTTCTACAGTTAAAGCAAGGGCTTTCTCTTGCCCAGTGACAAGCTTGCCACTAATTACAACCATCTCCAAGTGGAGATTCTTCAATGCTCATCCTCTACTAGGGTAGAATGTGGGTTGCTGTCAGAGGATGACATGTCTCAGTATCAAAAAAAATATTATGTTAAGAAAGCATCTTTAAATGCCATATTCTACAGATCTCTTGAGGCTTTTGAAACCATCTATCTATCTCTCTATATTTGAACAAGAAAATGTTTCTTGTCTCTTAGAAATTTGATTTCTGCTTAACTTAGAAAACATCTGTGATACACTATACTAGTACCTAACAAAAAGACAAGTTTGAAGGTCCTAAAATCATTTCTATTAAAGTTTTCAATACTGTTGTTGTTGACATTTCTCAAGCAAGTTTGTAAGCATAGGTCAAATTTATAAAATAGCATGAGGGGGAAGTCCCATTAAATTCAGGAAAAACAGCTTTAAGATCAAGACCAAAGGAACTGATTTTTAAAAAATATTTATTTATTACTTCAGGATACACCTTCATCACAGTGCCTACACCTTCATCACAGTGCCCTCTTTCCACCCCTTCCAGTCCTGCCCTCCCACCCTCTACCCCCTATCCCTTCCATCCCACTCCTCTGGAGTGGATCATCCCTACATAACAGTCCCTGCCACAGTTGAGCAGTCATATGAGGGCCAAGAGCCTCCTCATACACTGGGGCCTACAAGGCAGTACCACTAGGGCAAAGTGTCTCATTAACAGGAAACAAAGTCTAATTTCCTGTTCCTTTTGGTGCATTGGTTGTAGTATATCCTGTACTTTATGGCTAAAGTCCAATTATAAGTGAATAGATGCCATGTGCATCCTTCTGAGTCTAGGTTAGCTCAGTCAGGATGAGCTTCATGCATTTGACTGCAAATTGCATGATTTTGTTGTTTCTGATGGCTGAGTAGTATTCCATTGGGTAGATGTACCACAGTTTTGTTTGTTTGTTTTTGTTTTTGTTTTTGTTTTTTTATCCATTCCTCAGTTGAGGGACATCTGGGTTGTTAAAATATATTAAAATATATTACTTGTATTACCTAATGGATCCCAACTCAGCAATGATAGGTGCATTTACTCTTGACTGGGGAACAAAGCTTTTGAAGTAAGCATGTCCTTATACCACAAAATCTCTATGGAAGGTTTGCTTTCTACTTCAAGCTCTAGTGCCTGTTTTCTATCTCTGCTTTTCATGTGAGCTTGTAAAACTTATTCAAATCGCTGGTTTCCAAAAGATAGCTTATTCTGTGGAATATTTTCTGATTCCTTAGGTTTTACTGGAGATGAGGTAACCCTGGAGTGAAGCATAGTGGCATATGACCACTTTGTTTACCTGGTGAAGTAGTCATCCTATATTTTATACTTGTCTTCCTCCATCTATGTTTGTACAGATGTAAGCAATATTCTATATTCCTTTATTTCTCTGCATAGGAAGAATTCTCCACCAATGATCCCTGAAAACAACTTCCTTATAAGACATTCTTCTTTCTCTATATTTAATATTTGGAAAGAAAAATAGGCTACCTTAGTAAAGAAATGTACATGTGAGGTGAGAACCTCGGAGTGGTAGCATGCTACTGGATAGCTGGTCCTTGATTCCAAGATACACCACTGATCTAAATCCTTTACTCCATAAGCCTTTTACTGAATGCAACCTTGCAGCTTTTTTTTGACCAGTTCATTGGCAGGAGTTCTAGTGTGGTTGAGGAATCTGGCAGGCATTCTGGGAATGCCAAGTGTGATGTAGATTTAACTTATTTGGATCCCAGTAGCCTAGAGATATACATTTTGATGATTAACTGTTTCTTTTGATATCTCTACTAATATATCACCTTCTTCCTGACTTTCTCATGGTCCATATGTTGTTAGCTGAAATTTTCATAATTTTGTGAAATCAGCCTAAAGCCTATCGTATCCACATTTTCTGTCTCACTGGGTTCTATCCTCATTCTACCATTTCTTCTGTAACTTCTGTTAGTGTCTGTTCCTTACCAAGAACAATGAAAGTAAGTATCTTTGCAACCCTAGCTGTCCTAGCCTTAGGTTAATGCAGCCTTTGAAGGTTTACTTGTCCTTATTCTAGTTCAACTAGTTGAATTCTTGTTCTCTGCAAACTATGAGGGATCAGTATCCTTTCACATCTTAAATTGTTCAAGTTGGCTAAGCACCCAGAAGTAGCTTTTGATTAGGACTAGAGAGGCTAAACATCTCATTCAAAATTACAAGTAAATTTGTGATGCTTCCTTTATTCAACAAATGAAAACTGAGGAGAGTAGGCTAGGCTCTGGGAATAAAGAATGAGTACAATACAGCCCCTTATCTTATGACTTCAGTAGAGATCATACCATATAGCAAACATAACAAAACAAAAAAACAAACAACAACCACAACAAAGCATATTAAAGAGCTGACACTTTAATTCTTGATTCTATTCTATGATAATTTCAGTGATTAGCGGTTTCATGCACATACTATGATCTTTGTATATTTTGGGGAGATATATCATTTCCTTGTGGTTATTACATTCAAAATCTTTTTTTTCCTCATTTCTGAAATGTACATCAGTCACCCTACCGTGCCTAGGATACAGAAATCATTTTTCCTTGAAAGCACTCTCAAAGGGACTTGGTCTACTGTATAACCTTTTAAGTAAGGCAATTACAATGAGCACCATTCTTCTGTCACTATTAAGTGCCTATATATAATAGAGAGGGAACAGTCCCTAAGCACGTTTGGAGATAGACTAAGCAAGACTCATTTTGCTGATTTTAAAAGATCATAGGAAATGACAGAATCCCACAACTCATGAGAATCTAGTGTCTATTATCTACACTTGCATACTCTGCTAGAGATGTCAGTTTTCATTTTGCACCTTAAGTCACATTCTCCAGAAACCATGGCTTGGAGAATATGAAGAAGGGAGACATGGGATTAACAAGATAGTAAGTGTCTCTTCTCAAGCTAGTTAACTGGAGAAACAACGAGGGATCATTCTCTATGAGGAACTTGGAAGGAGGAATTAGATCATGCTTGAGTGGTTAAAACTCTAGATTGTCTGTAAGTTTATCAACAATGATTGATTGGATGCTGACTCTATCAGCATTCACTCCTTGGATTTTGAGCACATGAGTAAAGCATGTATTTGTGACCGAAACCAAAAACTTTTGTATAATAAAGATCCTTCAAATTATTTGGGCCTGTGTGAAAGGCACAGAGTGCATATTCCGTACAGTGCTGTCTTCAGAGTCACTTCAATTGGTTGAAGTGGGAGGGGTAGGGACTGGCAGTAGGTAGTGGCAATAGCTAGGGACTGGAAATGTTCATATTGCAGAGTCCATTGCCTGCACTTCTGAGCTAGTTAAGAGGGCAGAGGACATATCCATGGCTGCGAATCACAGTTCTGCTCTACCCGGCTTATTCTTTTAGCACTGACTGATGACGCCTATTTACTCTCTCTAGAATGTCTATTTTCAGTTTGATCCTTTCCTCTTGATTACATTCTGAAATCCTCATGTCACTTCAAAACAAAGCCCCATGTACTCCATTTCACAGTTTATAGCATTCGGAGCTGATACAGCCCCTACCACTTTGGTAAAAGCACCAACACTTCAGCCATGGATATTCTATAACCTTTGAGCGATTTGGAAAGGGCACCTTCCTGTATCTTCTAAAGCTCCCATTCTTACCAAACTGCTGATGCAGCTGCCATTCCCAAACAACTAGCCACACTAATTAATCCCCAAAACAATGCATGGAAGTTTCCTGTCTCTGATGCCCTGGAAGTCTCTTTGCTTTGATGAAAGCTCAGTGAATCATTCTTTCACCCTTTTCTCTTTCCATGGCATGTGAAAATACCTAGTTGGTGGCATTATTGTTTATCAGTTAGTGTTTTCTGTAGAGTTTGCAAACACTATCGTCTCATGTCATCCAGATGAGTCACACCAACTACGGAGTGAATCGCAGAAAATTAAGGGAGAGAGAAGACGCAGAAGAGTGTACAAAAAAATTGTGAGGCGCTTCTCTTGTCATCCCCCCTCTTTTTTCATTTTATCCTAGGTAGTCCTTGCCACCACCTTCAAGAATATTAGCTAATTCATATTTGATGATTATTTTTCATGTTCCTTTATATACCATTAGATTATAAACATTGTGTACATTAAATTTTTGTCTGGTTTTATTCATTGTTTTGCTCCCAACATATAAAGTACCTGACACACCACAAGCACTAAACAAATGGTTGCTGAATGAATGTAGATCTCTCTGCAGCTCACATTGGTCCTTTCTTACACTCTTGTGTAAGCGTTATGTTAACAGAGGGAAGCAGGAAGGGTACAGGTTAATGAGCAAAGAAGGCCACTGATGGTACTTTGATAGACACTTCTTAAATGTATTCCTGTACTTTTTCTTCTGACCCTCGGAAAGGTAGGAGAATTCTGTTCTTTCTATGGACACAAAAATTAAGGTTGGGCCATCCTGAGTAGAAAACAAGAGCTTTACTGAACATACAAACACAACCTCTTATTGTATAAACACTGTGGTGAGACTAACTTGGTTTTGAATCTTTTGTCTTTTGCTATTGATAAACTGTAAGAGCTTGATCAGGCTACCCTCTTCTTTTGTAAATGAGAGTTCGCATGCTAAGCACCCTGCACTTCAAAAACATTCTGTGCATAGTAAGTGCTCAATAAATATCAGTTTTCTTCCTGTCATTGATGGACTCCCCACCTGCTTCAAACTCAGAGACTCCCATGTGCTTCCAGCACTGGCTGTCAACCCCATTCAGTATTAACTAATCAGATGAGAATCAGTGGGGAAACACCCACTGCAGCTCCTCCTCTAATTGTCTTGAGTTTGGAAAAGACTGTACCTCGATAACACATGCTGGCAGTGAAAACCAGGGTTCTGGCTTTTACTTTTATCTATACCGACCCCATTCAAGCAAGTATCCTGCAGGCAATCAGCACTCTGTCAGAGCTGGCTGGAGATTGTGTCAGGAAGTACTGCTCTCTCAGCTTCTCTGGCAGAACTTCCCTGAGTGCTGGGCTCTGAAGAGAAAAAAAAATTAACCTCCTGAAAATATGGCCTTCCTACTTCGATGCATGGTGAAGCTAGGATAGATACAGGGTCCAGCCCCAAAGGCAACCCTGGGTCACACAGAGCACTGTTAATGGAGCTAACACCATTTAGGTTGGTCCCACTGTCTCAGGCAAGGACACACACCTGCAAGTCACAGGGGTGTTCAAAGTACCAGGAAGGGCTTTTTTCCTGTGTAGCAGATGAGGCACAGAATGATTTGGATTTTAATGCATTGTAGCCATGGGCTAAGCCTAGCTTCTGTGACTGACTGCCTTGCAGCAACTGTCCAACACTCTCTAGAGATCCAGAGTTCTAGAGGAAGGCACTAGAATTCCTCCCAGGGATGCCTGGGGACAGACAGCATGTTGGTTACAATTCAGGTAGCTCATTTGTCATCTTAGCTGTCGGGGAACTCATTCCTCTGCTAAACTCATCTGCCTGTGTCTTCCAGGGAACAATAGCTTTCTGACCTGTATGGAAGATGGACTGTGGTCATTCCCAGAGGCCCTGTGTGAACTCATGTGCCTCGCCCCACCCCCAGTTCCCAATGCAGACCTACAGACATCCCGGTGTCGAGAGAACAAGCACAAGGTGGGCTCTTTCTGCAAGTACAAGTGCAAACCTGGATACCATGTGCCTAGCTCATCTCGGAAGTCCAAGAAGTAAGTGGTGCTGGGAACACATTCAAAGGGGCTCTAAGTAGGAGTAGAATCAAATCTGGCTTTGTTGGATGCCTTACCAAACAATGTCCCATTCTGTCCCATGTCAAAGACATAGAAGAGTAGTTATGTCAGGCCAGTGGCTTATTTTTCTAAGGCCTCCTATTTTTTCACCAGCCATATGAAGATGATAAATTACCACACAGTGTTGTCATAATACAGAAAGACTTGCAAAAATATCTTTCACAAAGTACTTGGTGTTTGCAAGATTGTTGTACAGCCACCCATTCTGGAAAGAAAAGAGAAGACAAGGGGCTGATGAAGATTATTGAGCACCTGCCTACCTCTGACAATATTGTTCAATGAGTTTGGTTTCTGTCAATTATTATTATTATTTGAGATTATAATATAATTATATCATTTCCCCTTCCCTTTTAGCCCTCCAAACCTTCCCTTGTATACCTCCTTGCTCTTTTTAAATTCATGATCTGTTTTTCCTGTTAAATACATATGCATGTATACATACACACACACACTCACACACACACACACATATATATATATATATATATACATATTCCTAAATATATAAATATGGCCTGTTCAGTCAATATAATGTTACTCATCTATCTATCTATCTATCATCTATCTATCTATCTATCTATCTATCTATCTATCTATCTATCATCTATCTATCTATCTATCTATCTGTCTATCATCTATCTATCTATCATCTATCTATCTATCTATCTATCATCTATCTATCTATCTATCTATCTATCATCTATCTATCTATCTATCTATCTATCTATCTATCATCTATCTATCTATCTATCTATCTATCATCTATCTATCTATCTATCTATCTATCTATCTATCTATCTATATCATCTATAATTACACGAGGAAGACTATTTCTCTTGCTCAGCATTCTTTAGTTGCCTGTAGTTCTTTGTCTAGGGATGAGTCCTCATAAACTTTACATGAGGAATAAGCATGACAATAAGAACGATTCCTCATTTCCCTTTACACAGTAGCAGGTCTACTGGTGTCATCCCTCATTAGGTAACGATTAAGCAGCCATGTTGATGAAAGCTCATGGTTCTATTTCTGGGAGGCAAAAATATGACAGCAACCTTTTTGTTCCTCTAGTTTTACAGCCTTTCCTTCCCTGGTTCTGCAATGATCCCTGAGCCTTGTGTGCAGGGATGGTGCTGTAGATGTACCATTGGCACTGATCTCCACAACTCTATATTTCGACCAGTTGTGGTTTTCTGTAATGGTCTCCATCACGCATGCTTCATCTGTCCCAAACACAGGCAGGGGATTATGAATAGGAATGTAATGTGAGTCCCCCGATAGTGCCCAGGTTTGAACCATACAATCCTTAGAATAATTGTTCCTTCATCTTTCCTGAAGACGGGCCTTCAGGATGCAATGTACCCAAGATGGCAGCTGGCAAGAGGGAACGTGTGTGCCTGTGACTTGTGACCCACCTCCACCTAAATTCCATGGGCTCTACCAATGCACTAATGGCTTCCAGTTCAATAGTGAGTGTAGGATCAAGTGTGAAGACAGTGATGCCTCCAAGGTAAGCCAATTGAAACCTGAGATAAAGACCTTCTTCCATCTACTTAACAAATGTTGTCTCCAGGATTTTGTCTACGCAGCCCAGCTTGTAAAATGACAGTATCACCATTGGAGAAGCCAAGAAACAGGACTTCCAGTATCTTCTTTAATTAAGATCTCTGAGCTGTGTTTTCTCTCTACAAGCCTATTTTATTTAGAGATTCTTAGCTTTATGAATTTTTTAAGTATTAGAACTATTAGACATTTATTGAGAAATTATTTTAGAAAAGCATGCATGGCCTCATAATGGTTAAGAGTGTTTGCTTATGTCACTCTGATAGGAGTGCATAGGACATTGATCAGCTCTATCCCCTTCCTACCATCATCACTTTCCACATTGTCCTTGAAGCATTTAAAGACATGAGGTTGCCACTGTTATTAGATCAGTTGGTCCCTGAAGCCTGCAGAGGAGGCTTTCTTAAGATTGAGAAAACACTTTTGAGGACAGTGTGGGACAAAGGACAGCAGAGGGAGTCAACATGGTTTTGAGTTTTATCTCAAGCCATTTGTAACCAAAGGATAAGTCCAGCACTCCTGACTACCTCTGCTAAAGGAACTCTGTGCAGAACATCCTTCATCCTCTATACCCAACGTCTGCTACTCAGTTGGACAAGCAGGGGGGGTAAAAAATGTAAAGCAAAAATCTACAGAAAGCCCGTTTGCACAGAACCTACCACTGAGAACTGACAGGCTAGCCCTGCCACTCACTGGTGTGTAATGATCACCAGTCAGGTGAAACTGTAATATACCTGACTAGACTTCTTGCGAGCTGAAGGCTTCACTCTTCCTTATTTCTTAACCTCCAAATACCAAACACTGCTAAACTAACACCCTCAACACCTCCTTCATCCTTTTCCCACACTTGAGCTATTCTCAGACCTCCTCAGCCTTCCCAAAATACCCCCTAAAGCTGTTCCCTCTGTACCCAACTACCCTAAATAAAAAGCACCACAGTCCCCCCCTTTTTTCTTTTTTCTTTTGGATCACAGTATAGCTTCTTGATCATGTATTTTCTTGTCACTCCAACTCTCTGGCTGCAAGAAATTCTAGCCCAGCATCATTTTGTTTCCTTGGATAAAAATCCAACCCTATTGGGGAGCATTTCAGACCCCATCCCCAGCCCCAGAAGACCAGGGTTCCCCATCCCCTCTATTTATATCTTAAGCACGTCCATCATTTTGTCTAGATGCCTGAATACTTATCCTCCACCCTTCTGACCAGTAACACCCTCCTCTAAGAGTCCTTGGTACACCCCCTCCATCCTTGGGCTCAGTTGCACCTCTCTCAGGTTACCCTCTCATAGCAACATCCACCCGTGCTAATTTTCTGATTTATTTTTAGTGGTCCCTAACAAGGCTATAAAATCTTCCACTGCCTCTTTCAATGTCCCTAATGCCTTTAGCACTTAGGACAGTACCAGGTACCTTGTAGGTCCCTAGGGAGAGACAGTCAAATTAGGAACCTGGTGCCCCTTCTGTGGATAATCCCAGTTTAGTAGGTATTGCCTCTAAGCCCTGAACATCATACATTAGCAGGTGTCTATGGATACTCTAGGGTGCTTGTGGTCACTCCTATGAATCATGCCCATCCTCCAACACGGAGGAAATAGGAGCCTTGGAACAAGCATGGACCAAGATTACTATGGCCTCTCACAGACTGATCAACTTCCCTTTCCCTCCCTCACATGGAACTGTTGCTAACAGTTATCCCTGAGCCAAATAATGTTCAGGCTGTGGCCATGTTATCAAACTGAACCCCACTCTGCCTTCAGCCTGCCAAGTAGTTTTCATGGGCAGTTTGTATTTAAAAGAGAGGAAAATGTAAATTCATCAGAGGACTGGAGTGTTGCTGTTTGGCAGTGGGTGGAGAGGCTAGACTGGAAGAAGCAGGGTATGGCTTGTCAGCTCAAAGAATATGGGGGTGTGTGCCAAATGGGCTCTTAACACAATTGATGTTTCTAGTTTGTACTAAGAATGAATTTCCTCTACCCTCAGACTGAAGGCCTGAGAGCCAACGCGAGTGTTCACCTCAGATTCCCTCTCTCTGCCTGTAAACACAGCAGGAATGTAACCCCCATGCTTCTTGAATCTCACAGCTTATACAGGACAAAGATTCTTAGCTTTCCAAACAAGTTCCAGATCCTGGCGGAGAAGGACAGAGGCTACTATGGTGGAGAATCACATACTTTCTACACTGCTACTACTGGCAGAGTTTTAAAAATTCCACTTCATTGAGTCCTCCAAGGG
This sequence comes from Lophiomys imhausi, assembly GCA_907164525.1. Lineage (NCBI taxonomy): Eukaryota > Metazoa > Chordata > Mammalia > Rodentia > Muridae > Lophiomys > Lophiomys imhausi. Next base: position 2,267,553 of record CAJQZJ010000275.1, on the reverse strand, counting down.
AGCTAGTAGGATGCTAGATCTGAGTTCAAATGCTGACTCCACCATTCCACCCCTAGATGAAGAGACAGTTTACTTAACCCTTCAAGCTTCAGTTTCCCAGTGTGTAACACATGGAGAAATAATGTAGGCTTCCTCACAAGTTTTTGGTGGTAGCAGGGAATAGATATGGGTCTACCTAGAGATGTGCAGTGAGCAGGCCTATGCCACAGCACACAGCAGCCCCAAGGAAGATACAAATAGACTAGCCTGCTTTTGTGGTCATCTCAGTAGAGAGCTCTCTGATAATGGTTTTAAACTTCCATAGAGCCTAGAAACAGAGGCAACAGATTGAAAAATAGCCCTCTGCTGGCTAGCTCTCCAAAGTCACAAAAGTGAGACTTAACCAGTGTAAGTATGGGAGGAAACCTCACATCTTGTCCAAATAAAACCTGCAGAATAAACAACTCTCTAGTCCCTCTAGGACTTTCTGTTATATGAACATATGCCATATCTGTGCTCCAGACATAGGTCTCTGAAGTATTTGGACAGTGGTTACAATGACCAAGTAGTTAAATATTAAATTGCACTTAATTATACATAATTTTTAAAAACATAAGGTGTGCATGTTGGTGTATGTCATTAATCTCTACATGTGGGAAGTGGAGGCAGAAGGATTAGTTCAATGCTAACCTTGACTACAAGAGCTTGAGGCAAGCCTCGGCTACATGAAACATGAGACCTTTTCCTCAACCTAATTTACCTATTTATTGTTTGATACAGTATCTCACTATGTAGCCCAGACAGGCCTCTTTTGAACTCATGGCAACCCTTCATCTTTTGCTTCCTCAGGGTTGAGGTTTTAGGTGTGAGCCATAATGCACAGTCTCATAGTTCATATGTAAGTATAGATAGCCATTTTTATACTTACATATTTGACATTTCATTTCTGACATTTATAGTGTTCCTGTCCCACTGAACCAAGATGGAAAACCTAAATGATCATACTTTTGCTTTGTAATGGGAGGATGTTATGGGTGCTAGGCTGGTGTTAACAGATTATCTTTCATTCTAGTAACTCAAAGCAAACACCCAAAACACAAAATCATCTCCCAAGTTTACAGACACAAAACAAAGTTCTATGGAGTCTAAGTCTTTGCTTATTACTCCGAGTTTGTAGGTGGTATCGAGACACTTCAGCTATGCTCGCCTACTGCCCTCAGACACTTCAGGGCAGGCTGGTGGCAAAGGGTGAGATGTGATCTCCAGAGAGCTGGAAAGAAGTGATAATCCTCTGTAGATTTAATGTGTCTTAGAAAGTATTGAGTGTGTGGAGAGATAAGTTAGTTCCAGGACATGGTGACAAGGTCTGCAGGAGTTTGCAAGTGATTAGAAAGAGCAGCCAGTCTTCAGATGGGACCAGGGTCTGTAGCAGACACGAAGCTGGAGAGAACAAAGGCTAAATATGCTTCAAGGGCCAAGTAGTGCATCTCATAATGGGTTTCCAAAACTCAGCAGGATCAAGAGAAGAAGGGAAAGAGTAGAATTAACAACACACCCAGGCCCTTGCAGGAGAGACATAGGGTGGCTGTGCTGTCCTTTCTGACACGATAGTATGGAGCTGGCCCAGACCACATAGGCTCTGCCACAGATGCAGAATAATCCTATGAGTGAGAAGCAGCAGGTATGGCTAGCATCCTGTTTCAGGGTTAACTGTGCATCAAGCACCTAGGGCTGCCTTGAGAAGAAGAGAAGAGTTATGGAAGCACATGCCATTAGAGCTTGGCAGACACTCAGAGACTTTCTCTGCAGTCCACTTAGCTTACAGATGGCTCCACTGACACCCAGAAAGGAGAACCACACAAGACAAACAGAGCCAGGTCTTAAACCAAGTAATAGCACAAGCCATTTTTTTCTACCTATCCTTACTCCTGGAGGTGCTCAGTATCAGTACCCTTGTATGACTGCTTCATATTGACTGTTTCATGTAAAATGCGCTGGGCATTTCTGTTCTACTTACACACACAGATCTGTAAGGGTTGGGTTTTTGGAGGGTGAGGGATGGGGCATGTATGCTGTGTTATACAAGTAGGACATTCTTGATCGTGACTTCCATGGCTGGTGTTCATCCTGTCTCCTGCCACCTGACTCTGTCTGTCTTTGATATTATAAGAAGCCTCTGTCATGGCTTGGCTTATGTTTTCTTCTACCCACTGTCTCTCTTCAATCTTGGTTCAGTGTAGGAAAGGCACAAAGATACACAATAATGGGATCGGACCAGACATCCACTGCTTCTCTTATTCTGTGCATGGCCTCCTCATTCTGCTTCCAGCCATTTCTGGAAAGCACTCTGGGTTGAGTTGATTCTCAAGTTTCTTAGAGACAGTGGATGCAGCAGGGGAGTTAGGAGTCATGGTAAATGCTCTGTGCATGCATGTTAGATCTTGTACACTTCCAGCAATTGACCACTTGTTTGTCCTGATGACCCCTCTGGGTGGTAGACTCCATGTCCATTTAACAGGTGAAGAAACTGAGGCATATACACATGAAGAAACTCCCCCGGGTCCCAAAACTGGGGTATTGCAGAGCTGGCATTTGAATCTGTGCAGTTGTATTTTCACCACAGATCCATCTCTTGTGCTTGTTTCTTTTCTGTAGTGAGCCTCACTTTTCAGATTTGTAATAGGATATGGTTTCTCACGCAGTAGTTAAAATGATTCTTTAGGACATTGAGCATGTTGTGGATTCCAATAATATAGTTGTAAACACCTTCAGCTTATATGGCTTTCTTGGCTGACGATATAGGGAGTATAAAGAGATTGCAATGTGACTTTTATAGACATATTCATAAGCACAGAGAGGGTTACAGTTTTGGTGAAGGATGGACAGTCATCTTGTTTGCAATTTTACTTTAGCAGGTAAAATCATGTTTTGTGCTAGGACTTGGCTTGTGCATTTGGAACCAAACACACTCAGTTGGTTTGGTTCCCTGACAACACCCACAGAAGTAGTGTTCTCCATTTGGATCCTCAACCACATTGGAGCTTCTTTGCTCAAATTAGGCAGAGCAGTCAGCAAGGATATCCTTATCATCAGGCAGTCAGCAAGTGTTGAGCACAAGAAGTAACCCTAGGAGAGGCTGGAGCATCTAAAAGCTCCAGAGAGGCAGCCATTTAGAGAAAACAGTACAGACAAAGGTATGAGGCTCCAGAAAGCCAGGGAGACAGACAAAGGAATAGATGTGTTTACTTGAGTAGAATAAAGGGTACATGTATAGCCAAGAGGTGGGACTGGAAATGTTTGAGTTCCATATGGAAGCTCAGGGAGTGCTAGCCCACATGCTTGCTTTGTTCTGAAGGCTAATGTGTCTTAGCAGGTGGGTGACATATTTTAAAGGCAGATTTAGTCACAGAAAGCACTGGATGAACCAAGCAGGAGAAGAAGGAGAAAGAGGTGGAGTCCTGAGAAAGTAAGGCCAGTACCTTATGTTCCCACCTTCCACAGTGAGGTCTCTGGGACGTGAAATTCCCTGAGTAGATTCCAGTTAGCTCTAATACATCCTCTGCTTAAAACCTCACTCCTCAGCCAACTCTGGCCCATGTAGTGCTGAGGTCTGCAGGCCTTGAAAGGCTGGAGGCCAAATGCATCATAGTCCCAGGCCAAGGATCCAGGAAATTGGGGTCAATTTTCTACTCCCCAGAGAACCCAGTAGAATCATGGGCCTTAGGGTTTGGGGCTCTGAGAGGGAGAGTCTAAGTTCTCTAAAGTCCCATGAAGCTGCATAGTTAGCTACAAGCCCACACCAAGCCACTGAAAGAGGCCCTCTTAAGTTTCCTCACAACTGTAAGGTCAGACTGGCCACATTCTCCTATGGGTGGGGGCGGGGGGGCTTCTCTTGAAATGGTGCCCACCTCCTGCTGGCCCAAGACAGACCTCAAAAGGGGCCCCTTTCTATTTCTTTCAGTCCTGATTCCATGCAGCTGGTTTTCTTTTTCTCTTCTTCTTCTTTTTTTTTTGTTTTGTTTTTAAGACAAGGCTGCTTCAGCCCATATCAGCCCTTTTACATTGTATCTCACACTCATTATTTATTCCCTCATTCCTTTGTTTACTCATTTATGCCTTTTTCTCTGGTTACACATTCATTTATTTTGTGTTTAGTTAAAAAAAAAGAAAGAAAAAAATCTACATACTCATCCCATCTTTAGTTAAGCAACTAGTCTTGAATAAACAACAATATCTACAGAAAGACAAATGACAGGCTGAATAGCCTGCATTAGTGAAAAACGCTGAAGCCATAAGGATGAGTCAGGCCGCCCAGACCTCTGCAGAGCCTCTTGATCCCCTGGAAGTGATAGTTCTCCACTTGCTTTAGGGTAGAATCCAGTCTTCTGAAGCCAGCATCAAAGATCCACACCTCCTGCACTCTAGTCTCCTTTACTCCATCTGCAAGTCAGAGGACAGAACTGCTCCCACCTCCACCATGTAGACTTCAGGGTCTTACATTTGGACACGAACTTCTCTCTTTCAGGAATGTCCTTCCATTCCTTTTCTACCTTCTCAGTGCCCCATCCAAACTCTGGTCTGATACAGTTTTGGATGTCGAGTGGGGCTCAAAGGAGCTTAATCTTCAAATGGCAGTCTCGTATTTGCTTACAGAAGGAAGACCAGACTGGTGCTTACCTTAAAGACATGAGAATAGTGATACATATAACCCTCTCCAAACCTTCTTGTGACCATCATGGCTGGAAGTACCTTGGAGGAGAAAGCTTCTCAGCTGGAATGTTTTCTCATTGTCTAAAAAGAAAGAAAGTGTGGTTCACAGCTACCTTTCTTATGACTTCCGACCCCTACTCTTACGTCATATTATCTGTATATGAGGAGTAGCTGATGGGTTCCTGACTCTCAATAGAAACAACAATAACTATCAAACAAATATAAACCATAATTACTCCAATTACAATTTCCCAAAGATCATTTGTCTAGGATTTGGAAAAACTGGGAGGCATGCAGTCTGGGAAGACAGGAGCAAGCTTCTTTTTGCTTTGAGTCCTCAGTTTCTCCACCTGAAGATACCCGTTTCAAGACTAGGATTCAGCTATTAGTAACAAGTTATTTTGAGACAATGTTTAAGCCTGTGGGGAAATGACAAATTGTTTTATCTTTCATTCTGAGATGCAAGTCTTTTGGGCAGCTGGAATCTGTCACATTGTAAGTGTGTTTCTCTGGTGTTCAGGGCCGTGGGAGCAATATCATTCACTGCCGGAAGGACGGCACCTGGAGTGGGTCCTTCCATGTCTGCCAAGAGATGCAAGGCCAGTGCTCAGTCCCAAACCAACTCAACAGTAACCTCAAATTGCAGTGTCCTGATGGCTATGCCATAGGTAAGATGGTCCATGTGGGGGACAATGGCATGTGCATGTCCATCCAAGAGCCTAGGCTAGTGGCTGGTACATTTCTGAGCATATAACCATGAGCAACTTGACTCTGTGAGGGAGACAGAGTGAGACAAACTCTGTCTTCCCATCAAAGAACTCAGGAACAGGATCCTGACTATATTATATAATATATGGTGGGCAAATGTGTACAACTGTAGTATAGAAAAGTTGTCAATGACCAAAAAGGGCACAGAAGTGCACATAGGAAATGATGTTTCCCCACAGATTTGCTAGCCCTTGTCATCTATTCTGGAGATAGGAAACTGAAGTGACCATTGAGCAGGAAGTATGATAACATAAAAGAATCCACTATGGCTGTTTTCATTATGAATTATAAAATGTATCTCATGCAGAGCACTCAAGAACATCTGGTGCTGGTCAAATTCTGGTCCCCAAGAGTACATCATTACTGATCCTCTTAACAAGAATGAAACCTTGAATAGACGACAGTGGAACCTGCCCCAAGTCCTAGGGTTTGACCTACTCCAAAGCCAAATCTCTCTCCACAGCATTCTGGCCTTTAGAGGATAAATGGCTTTCTCAACATTCAGTGTGTGTGTGTGTGTGTGTGTGTGTGTGTGTGTGTGTGTGTGTGTGTGTGTGTGTGTGT
>CAJQZJ010000275.1:2206564-2222855 GCA_907164525.1 Lophiomys imhausi | reverse complement strand
GTTGTAGTTATTGGCACGGTGTCCATGCTTCAGGAAATATTCCCCTACCCAAGCTCATCCAAGCTAGCCTGATTCCCCCAATGTGTGGAACAACAGAAAAGTAAGAAGACTAACAAAGAAGAAGGGTGTCTGCAGGGACAGGAGAGAGATAAGAGGCTGAAGAGTGAATATGATCACAATGCGATATATATGTATAAAGTTTTCAGAATGATGCTATGTTAAAAATAATAAATTAAATAAAAAAGAGTAAACAATCATCCAGTCGATTATGTGACCTATAGCTGAGTCTGAAATACTTCTCCTTTCTATTCCATTGCTCATTGGTTGCCAGTTAGCAAGTAGTTAGACAGTCTTTGGAAAGTTATTAAATTGCATTAAGGTTCTGGTTTACTATCTGTGAAATGAAAATAAGATACCAACTTCATAAGATTCTTAATTTTGTAAAGATAAGTTTTCAGTGATTAAGAACATTATTGGGCAAGGGTTACATGGACTCTGGTCATGTTGAGAACAAAGCTGCTTTTGACAAGTACCAATAGTATATTAATTTTATTTTTGAGCTTATTTTAAAAATTAGTAAGAACAACTTGGCCTAAAGACATGATACTTGCACAAGTATATCTATAACAGTAATACTGTCCACTGAACTATTGACTGGCAGTACCACTAGAAGGCAGCTCAAAGTTCATGTTAGGAAGCTGATGCTAAAGGTCTTGAATTTTGTACAGTAAGAACCATTTGGGGCCATCAGTTAGAATTATTTGTAAGATCAGGATAAGGGAAGTCAGGACTACCCATAATGTGTTTTTGAAATCATTAAAACAAAATATAACAAAAGTCATGAGGGAAACTACTAACCAACCAACAAAAAGCTACTAAGTGTTCCCCCACTCCATAACCAGGATTTTGTTCTTTTGTTTCTTTGTTTGACTGATTTTAAGATGAGATTTCTCTGTGTAATCCTAGCTGTTCTGAGAGTTACTCTATAGACCAGGCTGGTCTCGAACATAAATAGTCTACCACCTTTGATTACCTGTGATTAAAGGTATGTGCCACCATGCCAGGATCCATAACTAGTTTTTAATGATAAGGCTTATGTAGCATATGAGTTCTCTTCTGCAGTTACATTCAATTCATTATGAAAATTAAAAAACTTTATAAAATAAAATTTATAGGATGACTTTATAAGTAGAATCAAGTAAAAATATTATGTGCTATGTGTTGATGTAGCTCAGTGTTCTATGGAGTTTTGTCTGAAGACCAAGAAAGCAAGAAGGATCTCTGTTTTACTAGAGAAAAATTCAGAACATCTTCTCTCTAATCCAGCAGAAAGTCAAGTGGAAGGGAAGAAAGAGAAAATGACATGTTTCACACTCCAAATCAGGCAAAAATGTTCATCTTTCATAGTTTATCACTGAAAGCACCAGATGGGAGTGGATTCTATGATGCTCTACTGGAATTAGCAAATGTCCCAAGTAGCAGCAGTCAGAACTTCAGGAAAAACACAGTCCGTCTGATGTTCAACTCAGAGATCCTTCATCTTGTGAGAAAATGTTTTAAACACTAAAGGAATGAGGTTTAAATTGAAAGGAAGTGTTTCTGTGGAGGGATCAAAGTTCAGGTACAACCTGTCTTGTGACTTTGAGCAAGTTCTTAGAAGACAGAAGAAGCTCATCATGAGAAAAGGCAGGCACTGTGATTAAGCAAATGAGACCAGCACAGTATGCTCAAGCAATTGAAAAGATACATGAATTTTAGGCCAAATTGGAATATGTAAGATCCTACCCCAAAAACAAACCAAACCAAAACAAAACAAATAATGTTATAAACAGATTTAATGATCTCACAAACGGTGTATCACAATGAGGTCTCAGTAGGAAGAAAGCTTCGGGGAAGGTCTCAGAAGGAGCTTGGGATCACAGCTGTTAACATGTTGTGTTATACTGAACAATACTCTACCTCTTACCTCTGTTCAACTCTCCCACCCAAACTGGAGTGTGCTAGGAAAACAGTGAATAGTGTAAGTGAAGTGCCTACCAAGGAGTATGGTAGGTACTCAGGAAATGTTGCATTCCACCCCTTTTGTCCTCTATGCTTCTCCATTCCATCTCTGACTCTCATAGAAGAAAGTACGTAGCAGAAAAGGAGGTGAGTAGGTGAGGAGGTGTCCTACAAAGATCTCAGCTCCCTGGTATTTACATGGAGAAAACTTGCAACACTTCATATCGCCAAGATATGTGTTCTGCAAGTCATTAAGGCTGTTTCCACCTCTGTGAAACTAGACAAATCTTGGCTGCAAGCCCAATGTATTGAATAGGTCTGGAATGAAGACAAATTTGAAAAATTAAAATCAGCACAATCCCATAGTTCCTGGAATGTATGTCAAAGGGGTAATAAGAAAAGCAGGCATGAAGGAAGAATATCTTTCTTTAGTATGTGGAAGTAGATCAGTGTTTTCTTTTAATTCTAACAAAACACTTATTATAGGAATCAGAATACTCAGTCTTGCAGATGAGAGAAACTTAGGCTCAGAATTTCACTAATTTTTTTCTTAAATAGTGAGTGGCCCCCAAATCAAACCCTAACCTAGCTGAGATTTATACAGTACAGTCCAGAACTTTTCTTGTCATATTTTGAGTCTCTTTAAAGCAAAAGCCTAAGTCGATATTCAAATACTCCAAGGATGGAAGCTACTTAAGCTTAATATTAGCAGAAATTGGCTGATAATCATTGTAATGCTGGTTTGAGATAGTTTCACAAGAATCATCTAGGCTTTACCATACAATTTTAGAGACTTGCACCCAGCTCACTGTCATGCAGTGTATTTGTATATGTGGCAGTATTTTAACTAGGAGACTCCAACCCAGTGGGCAAGGATAAGTGATATTGACAGAGATAATACTGTGTATCAGGGCACAGCTGTGCAAAACATAGCAAGTGTTAAGGTCACCAGAACATAGGCTGAGAAAGGAAACTAAGGGACCACTCTAGGGAAGAAAGTTTGAGAGGTGATATTAGAGAGTTATACAAAGACCAAATTGCTAAGTATACTTTGAGTTTCTTCAGAAGTCAACACAGGGTTGAGATATATGGAGTTTATCTGGACAGTGATTTTACTATCAGCATTGTTGTGTAGCAATTTCTACTAAGATAGAACTTCCATCTTAAATGGAAGTGTATTAAGACATAGGATATTCTAAAAGGAGGTTAGACATTTCATCTTGCAGGGAAGTTCCTAAGTTCAGGAAGTGAACAATTCAAAGGCTCCAGGAATCCCAGAATCTTACCAGACACACTAGCTCTGTCCTTAAGAATAGATAATCAGTAAAGAGGACTGGGGGACACTTTCAGACAAGTTGACCTGCCTAAAAAAAGGCTCAGACAACTCTGTGAGTTCAAGGCCAGTCTGGTCTATATAGAGTGAGTTCCATGATAGCCAAGGCTACAAAGAGAAACCCTGTCTCGAAAAACAAAACAAAGAGAGGCTCACACAAAATGTGATACCCAAAAAGGATACTCTCCACCCTATTGAGTTCACTGCAAACTGTAAAGTATGGTCCATGTTTCCAGTTTCCATGAGCCTTCACTCATGTCAGGGTAAAGTTTGGTGATATAGCTGTCTTTGTGTCATTTCTGCTCTGTAAATAATTCCTGACCCATATTTCATTAAGTAACTTCAATAGAATTCATTGGTTCACCAAGATGAACTCTGGTGGTATCTTTACATTCATCTCTTATAAGTTCCTATTCAAAATGAGTAGACATTTACTTACATCTCTTCCAGAATAGTGAGAGGATAGTGTTACACAAAGTTGCCAGTAGAGAAATATGTATAAAAAACTAAAATGGGATCAAAACCAAAAGATAATGTATTCATGGCACTAAAATATGTTGTTCTACCCCTGGGGAAAGTCACTGAGCAGGTAGACTGGGAAGCTTGAGGTACTTAATCAATCTCCACCATGAGCCAGTGGTCAAGAATTCCCCTAAGGGTGAATTTAGCACATCTGCCTTTCATGCTGGTAGGCACTGTGGTCTTATGGCAACCAGAAAGGATCTCAGGAAAAGTAACATATATTAACAGTCAGACCAGCATACCTTATAGTGGCAAGAAATATAGGCACAGATTTGTTGAGATCTGCTACAGTCGGAATGTAGCTGAAAACTACTCCAAGTTTGATGGGCAAACACAGAGATTTTTTTGGAAACAGAATATCTTGAATACATTTCAATTGGTATGTAAACCCCTTGGTGTAGAACAAATGCTGTTAGGGAAAGCCGGGACTTACCGGGACCAAGGGAGAGGCTGGAGCTGTGCCTCATTTGAGAAATAACCTAGTAATGTTGGGCAATAATGAAAAACAACAACAACAAAATGGGCTCAAGAGAGTTACTAGAAGTAATAAAATAATGGATTTGTTGGATTTCATTAAAATGTATACTTGGAATCACTGTTCCAGGCTGTTTGAGGACCCAAACAACAGCTAGAAAAGTTACAGAGACAACATTAAATGGACAACAATTCATTTTTCAAAGAACAGGAGAATGGCATTCACGGCAGATATGGATGCTTACGTGTATTCTTTTCCTAGGTTAAACTCACAGGTAACTGCCCTAGCAATCCCAAGTATCAACCCCTTAAAACAGTGAAGACCAGTTTATCCATGAATTACAATGCTCTTGAGTTCTGTTGATACTTGAATCCAGAAAAAGTTGGAGGAATTAAGACATTCTCATCACAGGGTTCTGTCCTCTTCCTGACTCACAGGTCTCTGACCTTAACATGCATTCAAATACACTAGAAGTTCCCACGCTCCATTCATGATTTGCTTCACTAATTTTAATGTAGGAGTGCCCATGAGTGTACATTAAAAAAAACACAAACAAACAAACAAAAACCCAAAACAGCAGCAACAGAACTTCCATGTGATGTGATTGCTGCTGATTGATAAGGAAGGGGTGGGGCACATTAAGAAATCATAGATGTCAGTATCTCCAACAATCTGAAATGTATACATCTGTTACAGAGGGAAGTAGGCGTTGCTTCATAAATAAAATAAATACGGCTCCAGCCCTTGGGGAATTTGCTCTATGTTGGTAAAGATATTGGACTGGCCACATTTGAATTCCAGCATCAAAAGCCAAATCTTGGGAAAAACTCAGGAGACTTGTGGTACTCATGTGGAATTTCCGTTATGTCCAGCAGAGCAAGATGAATGCAGGGAGTGCGCTAGGCACAGGGAGCAGTGTGGACAAAAGCTATGGACAGGAGAATTGCCCATAAATTCATGGAAAGAACTACCAGGTAGTTAGATAATTAGTGCATTGTCTATATGTGAATAATTGCAGAGGTAGAATTATAGAACCCTGGAGGTTTCTGTCCCTTTTTTTTCTTATTTTCTTTTAATTTTTATTGATTCTTTGTAAGTTTCACATATTGCACCCCAGTCCTGCTCATCTCCATGTACCCTCTTATCCACCCTTTATTCTTCCAACCTCCAAAATACCACACACACACACACACACACACACACACACACACACACACACACACCAAACAAACAAAGACAAAGTATAGAAAAGCAACTCATCATGGAAGTGAGGTTTCTTAACGAGACAGAATGTAAGCTAAGCCTTAAAGAATTCCTATATCGGGTGGTGGTGGTGCATGCCTTTAGTCCCAGCACTTGGGAGGCCAAGGCAGGTGGATCTTTGTGAGTTTGAGGCCAGCCTGGTCTACAAAGTGAGTCCAACACAGCCAGGGCTACACAGAGAAACCCTGTCTCAAAAAAAAAAAAACAAAAAAAAAAGAATTCCTATATCACCATTTCTTCTTTGACAAGAGGTAGTTTAGGAAGAGGGTATTCCTTAAGGGTCATTCCAGAGGTCTGTCTTGGCACTATACAGAAAGGAATATCCCATTATGCTTAAGACCCTTGTTCTATGAGGAACACATTCGTTTTTATGACTAAAATCATGTTAAGGTACCATAGAATATGTGCAGGAAGGAGATGACTAGATATCCTATTACTACCTTCAGTCCAAGACACAGGCTACATCCCTCTTCCATTTAGCTGTACACATTCATTCTCCCCCCTCCCTCCCTCCTTCTCCCTTCCCTTCCATCTCTGTCCTCTATCTCCTCTCCTCCTTCCCTTCCTCTCTCTCTCTTACTTGCATCTTCCCTCTCTTCCTTTCCCTCTCCCACTCTCTCTTTTTCTCCTTCCATCAACTCCAACCACACACACCTTGGAAATAAAATTCCAAGAACCAATTGCAAAATTGCTTTAAAAGGAACCAAAGCCAGAATTTGGTTTCCCCACATTCAGCATATTATCCAAGACAATGAATGCAAATCTGGCATTTCTTTTCTGTAAACAGAATGGACTCCCCACAAATTACTACAATTATTTCTCCTTGCTCATACTTTTTAAAGAATTTCCACAAAGACCCCTGCCAAATGCTTTCATTCTTAGCACCTGTACACATTCATAAAGCTCCAGATGTTGGGTCCTCACTCACCTGTAAATTTAGGTTATCTTCATAGCCTTAAGTTTCTAAATATGCTCACTGTTTTAAGAATACTCCTCTGTGAAGTCCATGCTTACTTATCTACCCTTCTCAACAGATTCTACCCAATGCTCTAGGCTATTTTCCCTTAACATTTCTCTTGGCTATCATCCTCTTTTTTCAAAATAAATTCTTTTAGTCATGTTAGTCCCATAGTTCTGACCTATAGATTCTTGCTGCTGCTTTTCCCAAAACACTCACACTTAATACTGCCTCATTAATTATTATTCTTTCTTCATGTCTCAGCTTCCATGGCCTCACTCATTTAATATACACATAAAGTTGTTAAGGAAGGCAAAATCAACACTATCTTTATTTTACAAATGGGAAAATAGATGTGAGGATTTTAATATAATTTTCCCAGTGTCATATGGATGATAAGGTGAAGTCTGGATTTGAACCAAGAAATTTGATTCCAATTTTCACTAGCCACACTTGGCTACTAGCCAATCAGTTTGATGTGTTGGAAGTAGAAAATCCTCGATATGTTTCAAAGAACTTGTGCAAAGAACACACACACACACACACACACACACACACACACACACACACACAGTCTCATCAGCAATGTATACTTTTGACATATTGAAATGACAATACTTGGATACTTTGAGATAAATGAAACATATTATTAAATTGCATCTCACCTCCTTCCCTCTGGGGTGTTTTGTTTGCCTATTGAATAACTTAAAATGGTACGAATGGCTCAAACTTGGTACGTATTTAGTATCATTACTCCAAGTGATATCTAATGCTCAACATCAATTCTTACACTCTTCCTCTTACAGTCTATACTCCACATAAGCTGGATTCCTTTATATTCTTTATTCTTGTAGATCTTTGTTACCATCACGTCTCTATACATGCTTGGAAACACATACATAAACATACACACACACACACACACACACACACACACACACACACACACACACTGGATCTTTTTTACTCATCCTGTAGAGAAGAGTTCAGATATTAGGATAGAACATGTACAGCTTTGCATGTTTGGGTTAGTGATCCCTGTATGTATCTTAGGACTCTGTAGGCTTCCAGCTTCCATAGCATTTTTTTTAATAATTTATTTTTTATTTCTTCAAGTTACATCTCAATCACAATCCCCTCCCTACTCCCCCCTCCAGTCCCACCCTTCCACCCTTCTCCCCCTCAACCCCACCATACTCTTCCCTTCTTTTTTTTTTTTTTTTAGTTTAAGGTATTTCTTTTTTCCCCCCAACAGCTCTCCCTTTCAGTCCAAAAAATGGTTCTTTTTCTTATAACTATAAATACAATACAAAACAACAGAAATAAATAGGCCACAATTATAAGAGTTATATGGCTTAGCATACATTCCCAATGTCCAGTCCATATGTATTTGGCACCTGACTTTAACATTCTACTATCTAACCATCTCCATGAGTTTAAAGTTCTATATATAACTCAGCTTTCATACTAACTTGCCTCATAATTTTTAAAATATCTTCTTAGATCCAGAACACCCTCTTGATTCATAAACAACTCAAAATTTAACTATGAGACTCTAGCTATCTATTCTTCAACCACCTCAGAGACCTGAGAGGGATAAATATATCTGATTATATAAGAAGTGCAGGGCCTGCAGCTTCCAAAACTAAAAAATGACATACCAGTGGCTGCCTGGACAGTTCCCATTTTCTCTCCATACATTACAGCATCAATCTTCAGCCATTTGGCTCCATTTCTCTGACAGACATTGATTGTAGAGCAGGAATTATGAAGGACTTACCTACCCTGTCTTGGCAGAGCTAGGCTGTCGACTTATCTGCTTCCATTTGTCCTTTTTGGACAGCATTCTGTCTACAGTTGAAGCAAGGGGTTTTTCTTGCCAAGAGAACGGCTTGCAGGTGGGTACAGAGATTAGATTACACAAACTTGATAGCAGCTTAAAAGTTTTTTTGTTTTTTTTTTTTTTTGTAGAGGTATAGGCTGTTTCCATGGTTTGGCATTAAAAAGCAGGTAACAGGTTTAAAACACTGTAAATAAATTAAAGGTGACAGCTGTTCAACCTGGTTTTACAAACCTCCAAGAGTTGAAAAAACTTAGAGCTAAGGTAAAATAATGCATGGTGTTAGCCCATGCCGTTACCTCCAGTAGAGACAGGAGGATGACTATAGAGTTAGTTGTCTTATAAATTCTAGAGTTACAAGAAACAGGGTGGTGATGGTGCACACCCTTAGTCACATCATTGGGGAAGAATACACCCTTAATCCCAACATACTAGAGACAGAAACAGGCAGATCTCAGAGCTCAAGGCCACCTGATACAAAACAAGCTCTAAACAGAGAAAAACTTTGATCCAGGGGTGGAGGAGCACATCTTTAATCCCATCAGTTGGGAACCACATGTCTTTGATCACAAAACTTAGAATGCAGAGACAGGCACATAGGATTTGGAAAGATTTAAGTTTAAAAGCTACTTACAGGCTGGCCTCTGCCTCCTTCAGCAAATCCTACCGGCGTGCGCCACCACAAACAGGACCCAAAGGCTGAAGACTGATGCAGGAATGTATGGAGAGAAAATGGGAACTGTCCAGGCAGTCATTGGTATGTCCTTTCTTAGTTTTGGAAGCTGCAGGCCCTGCACTTCCTATATAAGCAAATATATTTATCCCTCTCAGGTCTCTGAGGTGGTTGAAGAATAGACAGCTAGAGTCTCATAGCTAAATTTTGAGTTGTTTAGGAATCAAGAGGGTGTTATAGATCTAAGAAGATACTCTTAAAAGTGTGTTGCAAGTTAGTATGAATGTTGAGTCAGATATAGACCTTTAAACACGTGGAGATGGTTAGATAGTAGAATCTTAAAGTCAGGGGCCAAATATGTATAAACTGGACATTGGGAAGGTATACTGGGCCATTTAACTCTCATAAATGTGGCATATTTATATCTGTTGTTTTGTATAATACTTACTGTTATAAGAGAAGGAACCATCTGTTGGACTGAAAGGGGAAACTTCTGGGGGGAAGAGGGTGGAAGGGCGGGATAGGAAGGGGGAATAGGGAGGGGTTTGTGACTGAGATGTAACTTGAAGAAAAAAAAATAAAGTATTTATAAAAAAAAAATGAAAAGGTACTAAACCAAAAAAAAAAAAAGCTACTTACAAAAGGCAGGCTGCAATTCAAACAAATTGTCCTTTGAGATCTCAAAATATATAATATATACACTAAAGGTTTGTTTAGCTCCAAAATATCAAAATAATTTCTTCTTTAATCCGGATTGAAAGGTAATACTTTATATATTGTCAAAAAAACCAAATTTGCTCCAGGAAAAATATTACCTGACCCCCCCAAAAAAAGGTAATTGTCCCAGAGTTAGGATTAGGGCAGGGCTCTGTTCTTATCTTTCCAGGAGATTTAAAGCATCCATTCAAGGAATCCAGGGACAACTGGACAACGGAAACCTCAGCAGAAAACAGATCAGACACCAAAGAAGACGAGTGGCCCAGATGATCCAGCCTTGCAGACTTCTTCAATAGCAGTTTCCTCAAAAGTCTACAACCACAACAACTCAAAATCGCTAAGATCGTTCAGCTCCACAGACTACTCCAGCCAGATCTTCAGTAAAGCTCTGAAGATCAGCTTCTGTCTATGAACTTCTTAGGACATCTAAATAGCTGAGCACAAAAGGACTGAACATCAAATGATTCTATTAACATTTTTAACCATTTTTCCATTCTTATTTGGGCCCCAAACAGGTTTACTACGTCCCAAATCAGCATTTTCTATGTTGTCATGTGTCACCACACTGACTCCTCAGGACTCTGAGCAGTAAAGTGACGCTATTCCTGCTATGCATAGTACCTAGTAGATGCTTAATGAATACTTAAGGAACAAGGAAGCAAACCCATCAAGCAACAGTAGATGAGCAGCACCCAACAATCTGTAACAGGCATTGGCAAACTTCACTGAGTGCATTTTTGTGAAAAGCAAAAATGACAAACAAGCAAACAAAAACCCACAGAGATTTATAGAAACACAATTGGTGTTCATCATTTCATACTCTGAATACGGCTGTTGTATGATGCAGAGATAAATAGCGATGACAGAAATTGTATGTCCCCCAAAATATAAAATACTTACTATATGATATTGCTATGAAAAACATCTGAACCCTGACATTAAAGATAATGCACATATTTTCACACACATTCCTGTTTCCATGTCCAGACATTTCAGATAGGTCCTCTACTTATGGTATCTACTCATTCAGGTATGTCAAAATACTTTCAGTGCCAGGAAATTGTCAGCATTTCCATGCTCACCCATCCCAGCAGTAGAATATGCCATAGCTCTCAACACTCTGCTATAAACATCATCATTAGTATGTCAGATATAATAAAATAAATATATGAACATTTATGGGTTTTTCATGTCTAGACTATGAACTACTAAAGAATAAGGGTGATCTATTCACTTAACAAATATTTTTTAAATTAATTTATTTTTTTCAAGTTACATCTCGATCACTGTCCCCTCTCTCCTCCTGTCCCAGACCCTCTCTCTGTCTCTCCCTCCCTCTCTCCCTCCTTCCATCCATCATCCATCCATCCATCTAGGTTCCTATCTGTTTGGGTCTATCGGTTATAGGATGCTTGTCCTGTGCTATATGGTTAATATCCACTTATAAAAGAGTACATACCATATGTATCTTTCTGGGTCTGAGTTAGCTCACTTAGGATGAACTTTTCTAGCTCCATCCATTTGGCTGCAAATTGCATGATTTCCTTGTTTCTGATGGCTGAGTAGTATTCCAACCTTTAAATGTACCAAATTTTTTGTTTTTTGTTTTTTTTTTAAATCCATTCTTTGGTTGAAGGACATCTAGGTAGTTTCCAGTTTCTGACTATTATGAATTAAGCTGCTGTGAACATTGTTGAGGTGATGCTCTTGGTGTTTGATGAATATCTTTTGGATATTTGCCAAGGAGCAATATGGGTCTTAAAGTAGAACTATTCCCTATTTTTAAGGTAATGCCAGATTGATTTCCAAAATAGTTGTACAAATTTTCAAACCCACCAACTATGGAGGAGTGTTCTTCTTTCTTCGTATCCTTGCCAGCATGTGCTATCTCTCGAGTTTTGATCTTAGCAATTCTGATGGCTGTGAGATGGTATCTCACAGTCATTTTGAATTGCATTTCCAGGATGACCAAAGATGTTGAGCATTTCTTTAAGTGTCTCCCAGCTATTAGAGATTCCTCAGTTTAGTTCTATACCCCATTTTTTGATTGGATTATTTGGTTTCTTGGTGTTTAATTTCTTGGGTTCTTTATATATTTTGGATATTAGGACTGTCAGATATCTGGTTGGTGAAGATCGTTTCTCAATCTGTAGGCTACTGTTTTGTTGTAATGACAGTGTCCTTTGCCTTACAGAAGGTTTTCAGTTTCATAAGGTCCCATTTATTGATTTTTAGTCTTAGATCCTGAGCTACTGGTGTTCTTTTCAAGAAGTTGTCACCTGTGCCAATGAGTTCAAGGCTTTCCCCCACTTTTTCTTTTAATAGATTAAGTGTGTCTGGTTTTATGTTGAGGTCTTTGATCCATGTGGACTTATGTTTTGTTCAAGGTGATAGATATGGGTCTATTTGTATTCTTCTACATGTTGAAATTCAATCAGACCAATGCCATTTGTTGAAGATGTTTTCCTTTTTTCATTGTATGGTATTGGTTTCTTTGTCAAAAATTAAGTGACCGTAGGTGTGTGGGTTTATTTCTGGGTCTTCAATTTGATTCCATTGATCAATTGGTTTAACAAATATTTTTAAGAGTCCAGTATATGTCCTGAACAGTTTAAGGAATGAGAGATAGAATGATCACTGAGACAATGGTATGTATCGAAAAGACCATAGTTGGTAGGTACACTTTCATATTTATATTCACAATGCTATAAAAAATGAAGTAAAATAATGAATGTCCTCACTACTACCCTCACCTTCAGCAGGAAGATAGGCGGGCAGGAAGTGTGAAGGCTCAATGCACATATTCGGGGGAGATGTTTAGTTGGGTGGTAGTTTACTATATGGGCATGAATGAGGTTCTGGGCTTTGTCATTAGAGCCCAGAAAAAATAAATAAAAAGAAAGTCGTTCTTAGACATAAATGGTCTGCTTTTAAAGTCTAGTGTTCCCAGTGAGTTTCTGGTTTTGAACAAGTCTCTATACCTTTGTGTGACTTAACCACACTGGCCTGTGTATTGGTGATAAGCATATGCACTATGAGGAAATGCCATGGAGATTAAGTGAACTACCGGTGTGAAGTGTTTAGGCTAGTATCCAATCTGTAAAAACTGCACTGGAAAGGGCTGGCTCCCATTGTCTTCATTGTCACTGTTGGTGCTGTCACTCTGTATAAAAGGGTTCTGGAAGTTTGAGGGCCTGGCTGACCAAATAGCCACATTGCTACCTTCTCTGTTGTGAGGAATCCGATTAGAGGCACCAGTGAAGAAAACTGACTGGTGAACTGCTCCCCTGATGTGAGCCCTGCTAACAACATCTCCCAGATGTGCATGGCAAGCCATCACCAGCCATCTGTAAGGTGCAAACATCTGGACGTCTCGCATGCGGCCGCCGACTCAGCCTCTGTTGCCCTTGTTGCTCACAGCCCTGCTCCCACCCAGGGCACCCTGCCAGTGCCAAGACGGCAGTGAGAAGAACAGCATTCTTGTGTTCTCCATCCAGTGTGGAAATTCCATCTCTTGGCAGTTTCCGTCATGTCAGAGCTGTACTGAAGGCCCATTAAAGCTTCTCATGGAAAAGGAGGAAGGTGTAGGGAGAGGGAGGGGATGGGAATTCCTTTTACTGGGGTTTTTACTAGGATGCAGATGAAACCTTTCCATCCAGTCACCAAAGTGCTTATTGGGTCATGACTACTGCTAGAAGGTGAGTTTTAAAAATTAGATCAACAGCAAAAGAATGCCTCATTGAGGCAAAGCACACAACTACTGTGACTTTTTTTCCAGACCTCTTTTTCCCCTCCTATCTGCTTTCCAAAACACAGCAGTGTCTGGCTTAGTTCTCAAAGCACTTCTGCATGTAAGGCCGAGTCTGCTTTGTAGGGAGTCCCTGAAGTAAGTCAATTCAGTTCAATACACATTGATTTAGCATGAACTTTCTGCCAGGCACCATGCTGTCTCTGAAGGCCTAGAGGTGACTGAGCACTGAACAGTCGGCCACTGGAGACTACACAGACTTTGGGAGACAAGTCACCAAACCTAGACCTTTCCAAAAGCTTTCATGTGCTTGCTTGAGAATCCCACAAGAGGAGCAAATGCCACAGTTGTATATTGCCTATGTTCAGTTCAGAACCTAGAATGTGGCAAATCCTTCATAAGAATACTAGCGTGAATGTTAATTCCTGTCTCTGAAGCTATCAGGAAGACTTACAAAGAAAAGATGAAGAGTAGTTGAATATATGTTTCAGGCTCCAGAGACTGCAAGAATAAATAACAGAAAATGGCCCATGAATATCTTACTATATGTGTTTGGCTTTGAGTGAGGTTATTTTGCAGGTTTCAGAATGAGTAATGGAGGAAGGTGAATTATAAAAACCAGCTTCGGCCATGTTACCAATAGTAGAAACTGTAGGACTATAACTGACGTATTTCTGTAGTACTTTGTTCAGCACATGATTGTGTGTACATGTACATATATTAAGCAGCTGTTTTCTTTACTCTACTTTTTATCATGTAATACAACATTAATTGAGATCTCATCAGTCATCAAGGGATGTATATTTATATCGTTGTATTGAAGTTATGAGATGGTAAAAGACTTAGCCCTCTGCAAAAGACATGGTCCCTATTTTAAAATATACAATGCTTTTGTGGTTGAATGTTGGATATTTACATCATGTTAGGCAGAATTATAACTTGGTTCTTGTTTTCATTTGGAAATTAAGCATATCACAAGGAAATGTGACTGTGTGTCAGGGTGACCAGTCAGGGGTGAAATAGTGATAGCTAATCTTGGTTGTTGACTACATCTGTAATTAAATGGGATCCAAGCTTTTGGGCACTCCTGTGAGGAATTTTCTTAATAAAATTATTTGAAGCAGAGAGGCCTATCTTAAGTCTGTGCTACTTTCTCTGGTGTAAGCCCACATAAAATGACATGAAAAAAGGAAACTATGTTTTTTTGTCTGCTTGCCTATACTCTCACTGGCAAATTAATTTATCCTGTTGCTTTGCCTGGTATTAAATCTGATGTTTCTTCAGGATTCTAATGTAGACTAAAGACTAGCAGTTCTCTAGGAATCCTCCCAGACTCCAGAGCTGGATTGCTGAGACAACTAGCTTCATAGACTGAACACTATTGGGTTCTCTGTCTTCTCTTTGTGAGATAGTCATTGTCGGTTTGCTTGGATGGCATCCTGTAAGCCAATCTAGTGAATCATACATATACATCATACAAATGAATGACATATATGTATATATGGAACTACAAGCAAATGGTGTTTTCTGGACAAAACAGGGCAGTTGTGTCTATCAGCTCACATGATTTTGATAGCATGCAGAAGACCGGCAGAAGCTCAAGTAAAGTCATACAAAATCCAAGCATAGAAAGAGAGAGGTGAACACAAATCCTAACCCATCTGTATCTGAGGATCTCCTGGCACTTAATAATTTCTGGAAAAGAAGTGTCTGCTTTCTTTAAGGGTGTGGTCACTGGAAAGTTAATCACTGTCCAGGGCAGGGCAATGCAAGGTATTGTAATGCAGGCAGGGTAAATGCAAGAGTATCTACATAACAGAGACTGACAGCATGGGTTTAAAAATCATTCAGTGAATCAGTCAATCAAACAATCTAACAAACAAACAAACAAACAAACAGGCAAGCAGAATTTCAGTTTGTGGGAAAGGGAGATGGGAATGCTGTGGAAGGTGTTGGGGTGTTTGACTACGATCAAAATGCATTGTGAATATGACCAAAATTCATCATGTGAAGTTCTCAGAGAATTAATAAATATCATTTTGAAAATCTCATCTAGGTTGCACAAGTCAGTAATAATTATTCTTTCTTCCTATCACTCTATTGAAGATTCAGTGCCCTGAGAGTAGTATTCTAATTGACCCACATGTCATCATATGCCAGAGTGTTAAGAACTAGAGCCATCTGGAGTGATAAAAGCTATCCCAAATAGGACAAACAAAGGTGATTTTTCATTTCCCCTATTCAAAACCAAACCAAAACAACAACAACAGCAAGGAAAAAAAAGGTGTTTTTTTGTTGTTGTTTTTTTATTGTTGGTTGTTGTTGGATTTTTTGTTGTTGGTTGTTGTTGTTGGGTTTTTTGTTGTTTTTTATTGTTGGTTGTTGTTGGGTTTTGTTGTTTTTTATTGTTGGTTGTTGTTGGATTTTTTTGTTGTTTTTTATTGTTGGTTGTTGTTGTTTTTTATTGTTGGTTGTTGTTGTTGGTTTTTTGTTGTTTTTTTTTGTTGGTTGTTGTTGGGTTTTGTTGTTGTTGTTTTTTATTGTTGGTTGTTGTTGGATTTTGTTGTTGTTGTTTTTTATTGTTGGTTGTTGTTGTTTTTTATTGTTGGTTGTTGTTGTTGGGTTTTGTTGTTGTTGTTGTTTTATTGTTGGTTGTTGTTGGTTTTTTTTGTTGTTGTTGGATTTTGTTGTTGTTGTTTTTTATTGTTGGTTGCTGTTGTTTTTTATTGTTGGTTGTTGTTGTTGGGTTTTGTTGTTGTTG
>CAJQZJ010000275.1:2162532-2206554 GCA_907164525.1 Lophiomys imhausi | reverse complement strand
GTTGTTGGGTTTTGTTGTTGTTGTTTTTTTATTGTTGGTTGTTGTTGGTTTTTTTTGTTGTTGTTGGATTTTTTTGTTGTTTTTTATTGTTGGTTGTTGTTGTTGTTTTGTTTTTTGCTGAGGACTAACTTTCTCAGAACAAAGCTGTGGAGGTCTGAGAAAGCAGAACTCAAGCAGCAAAGCTTAAGCAGCTTTGGGGATGCTTAGATGTCAGGCATCAAACAAAGGATCCTGTAGAAGAGGTAAGGACCCCCAAGAACCTGGCAATGCCTAAACTCGCTTCTGCCTTGTGCTGTGATGAGGACAACAAAAGAAATGATTAAGTTTAGTGACATTCTTGTCTGTGTTGTGGGTGCATTGAATGTTGTTATTTTCCTCTACAAAATGCTGCAGTGGTTACTATATCACATGGACACTAGGATAAATAGATTAATTAAGTTCAAATACCATTGCCCAATTTCAGATGTACTGATCAGGTGCTGACTGAACTTGGCCTATCCACAGGTAGAAGTTTCACTGAGAAGGAATGAGAGCCAGAAGGTTTCATTGGTAGCCCATGGCACATTTTCCTGGCCAATAAAGGAAACCCTGTGCCCCCCAACTCTCCATTGTTCTGATTTTTATTGTTTGTTTTTAGAGCAAGTCCCAGTTTCTTATGCAATAGGACATGAGGTTGGATGCAAAGCTTTCTCTCTCTGGTGAGGGTCTGTAGGAACTAATGTGATACCAAGAATATGGACAAGTGAAAGCTAAAGAATAGCAAGCACCAGCCTTCTCACTGACCACACTTAGTATTGACCACAGTCTAAGCCATGGTCTTTCTTATTCAGTTATGATGTCTTCCAAGCATCCTTCATATATATCATATATAAGTAGTCTAGTGGTTTCAGTTTTGCTGATAAGTAGACTGAGTACCAAAGATGGAAAGTTCTCATTTGGGAGCAATCCTGGATTTGCATTCATGGTTCATTATATAGAATCATATTCATGTCCAAGAATAATTGTATCCACCAACAACTGTTTCCCTAGACAGCATGCTCTCTCCATTGCATGAATGTCATCTCCACTTGGATGCCTCTCAATATCTAACTGTAGTGATGGAGAGCTGAATACCACCTCCTTCTTCCACTCCACTATCCCATCCAAGCAGCATTTTTAAGGGAGAATCCTTGAACACACATAATCTTCTCTTACCTCTTTTTTCTTGAATGAACCCCAACAAACAAAGAAGACTATTGTTGCTTCAGATGAACATCTTCAGTAAAGGTAAGTGAAGATGCGACTAGCCCTGATATGTTCCCTGTTCAAATGTATAGATTGTGTGCTTTGGTGGGAAGGTAGTTTACAAGTCACCTAGTTCTGTGAAAAGACAGGGAACACAGCAAAGTCACCTAGCACAAACTGTGAAGTTACAAATCACTAGGCTTCTCCCAAGATATATTCAATTGGCATTTCAGTGAATAGTATCCAGAAATCTGTTTTTTTTTCCCATTTAAAGTCCCAGTATATTTGTATATTTCAATTAAAATCTCTAAATTACATCACACAGGGAATCAAGATCCACAGAAAGAATGAAATTTGCCTAGGGCAACATATCTCATAGGCCATGATTTTATTTTCTAAGAGGGCAAAGCTCTGTGAATTCCTGCAGAGAGCCCTGTCTAAGCAATTGCTTCTTGTTCTGCCCCAGGAAAACTGTTTATTCTCTGTAGAGCTGAATAGCTTGCAAGTGAGTGAAGAAACTACGTCATTTCTGACCGTAAAACCTAGTGAACCACAAGCAAGCTGTTGTTTGTGCTACAAAACCACCTGGGAAGGCTGGCCTGGCTTGGCACATACCTTGAGTCTGAGGAGAGCTAAACTTTTTTTTTTTTCCTCTGCCTTCACTACCTGCCCAGAGTTCAGGAACAAGTAAGGGCCTGGGGTCACTGTGGGGCCAGGAATGTACCGGAGATAAAAATCAAGGGATAAGTAACTCTTGGTTCTGCCACCTTCACGACCTTGGCCAGGTACATTTTCCTTCCTGACTTTCAAGCTCTGCATTTCTAAATGAGAGTGTTAGTCTCTGAAATCTGCATGAGAGCAGAGTTGTTAAGCTTCTGTGTGTACAATTAGATTGGAATCCTGGCTTCTTACTAACTACATGTCTCCAGGTATCCAGTCCCTGAGCCCGAAGCTCTGTTCTCTCAGATGGGAGTGCTGACAGCTGGCATATGAAGTGTGGATAAGAACTAAGGGAGATGTTGTAACTGGCATGCTTGGCATAGACCCTGGACATGGGCAGTGCTCAACAAGTCGCAATCATTGTTCTTGCTTTTGGACATTGTCATTCTCATCTGATTCTCTAACTAAGGGGAAAGATTCCAAGGCTAGTCCTTCCATACCTACTCCCCACTCATCAGGGACACCTCAACTGTCTCCAAATAAGGTAGCCAACTACAGAGAAAATTAGCATGGGATTCAGAAGGAAGAAATATACAGGCTGATTCTGGCTGAGAAATCCCGTGTGAACTCAAAACCCTGCCTCACAAGGTATAGATCATGTGGCCCACCCTAATAGGTACAAATTAGAATGGTTTTGAGATGGCACTGTATATGCACAATTTTTTCTGAGTCATTTACCAACTGTTGGTAAAATCTGAATACCAGCATCATACAACATGGTCCTATCTAGGATCTCAAAGAACATGGGAAAACAGACATCCAGAGGCATGATTAGAACCTGGCTCAGTGGTAACATCATGGGAATATTAAGTCTGGGAGAGGCAAAGGCAGGAACCTTTATCTTGAATTTGGATGTTAAAAGCAGCTTTCCTGGAAAATGGTATTCTTCTCCAAGAGCTTGCTTTGTAAACATCAGTGTTCTCTGCAAATATGCAGGACTGCTTACCTCTAACTTTTTCCAACATCAGCCAGAAGAGCTTGCAAATCCTAGAACACAAAGATGAATGACTCCAAAAGGAAGCTCTAATGCAAGTAACTTAGGAAGAGGCATTGAAGGCACATCTGGGAAGAAACTAGCTCTGGAGAGAAATCAAAGTCCGCTAGTGTCAGAGCTGTATTAAGAATATGAATTGGTATGCACTACTACCTAAAATGAGAACCTCTCTAACCTCTTTGCTACACTTAGACACACACACACACACACACACAAACACACACACACATACACATGCGGAGGTATGCATGGCTGCTTGTCCAGCAGGACACACCTGTGGATCCTTGTCCTTTCCTATTGCCAACCCTTGTAAAACAGTCAAGCAAAAAAGCTTGGCTTTGGGTATAATATGTACAAACATATGGGGTAAATTTTCCAAAGGGAGACAGACAGTGAACACCTTTCAGGGTCTGGCAGTTTTATGGACAGAGGCCAATTAAAAGCACACCCCACACAAAGCTAGTAGATTTTGTTTGGCTATGGCCTTGGCTTCAGGCCCCTTGTATGCTGCATTGATGGTAGAAATTGGAAGGGTCACTGTTCTCAAAGGATCATAGGTTTTCTCATCTTTCTAGATAATCTTTCAAGATAATCTTATAGAAGCAAGCTTAACTT
Organism: Lophiomys imhausi; assembly: GCA_907164525.1. Taxonomy (NCBI): domain Eukaryota; kingdom Metazoa; phylum Chordata; class Mammalia; order Rodentia; family Muridae; genus Lophiomys; species Lophiomys imhausi. The sequence goes on along the minus strand of CAJQZJ010000275.1, from coordinate 2,203,001 downwards.
TACTGACAGTCAGCTATAAGCTAAGTCTAGTGTAGAGTTCCATGATTTATAGAGAATCTAACCCAGTCCATATCTTTGTGTTGAAGAGAACAACAAGTATAGAAAGAACTAAAACAAGGACAGAAAGAATCTCTGAGAAACGAAAGGGAAAAATCCAAGATCCTTCTAAGAAAACCAAATTATCTCAGGGAAATAGCTAATGACATTTAAATTAGATCTGTAAAAGTTATAAAGCCATTCCCAAAAGAAGAGTGAAAATTCAGAGATTGAGAGATATGAATAAAAGTGTATTTTTGAGATTTGTATGTGACTGCAGACTAAAACATTGAAGATAAGAATGGTGACAGTGATTCATACTTATAGAACTTCCTACAAGCTGGATACTATTCTAAGTATCTAACATGTATTGACATATTTAATCTTTTCAAGAACTATATGAGAGACATAACTATTTTTTCCAATTGGCAAAAGAGAAATGAAGGTAGATAAGTTGTCATTTGCCTACAGCTATGTAGCCATTAACAACCAATAGTTTTTATAATAAAAAAAAATTAGGAAAAAGTTGAGAGTCAAGGGACCCTAGTTCTCTACAACTGTCTATGACCTAAATGAGATTTCGGTCACGTGCAGGATGATCAGAGACAACCTCAAAGGGAAGTTATGAATATGAAAGGCAAAAAGAAGTTTGCTGGGAGAATATGGAGAATTCAGTTCATAGATGACATGTGGCTGCTCAAAGTCATATACCATTGTACCAGTCAAAAGGGGGCCAGAACCTAGAGTTCCATATCCCCAGGAGTAAAGGAAGGTGATATTAATACTGAGGTCAGACTGGATCTGGGGTAGAATTTGGGATGGTCACACTAGCTGCAGAGATTATGAAATTTCTTAAATACCATTTTGTCTAAAAACTGGGTATGATAATCCACACATTATTTTGTCAACATGTGGAAACTGACAGACAACAAACCAATCACAGGATGATACTAATAATGATGAGGAAGGTGGTTATGATAATAATGAAATAACAGAGGAAGAGGAAAAAGAGAAGGAGAGGAAGAGGAGGAAGAGAATATTGAAGAAAAAGTGAGAAGAGAAGATGAGGAATATTAGTTGGAGGAGAAAAATAAAGAATATTAAAGAAGGAGTAGGATGAGAAAGAGGAAGGCAAGGAGGATATAAATAGAAGAAAAGGAAGAAGAGAAGGAAGAGGAAGGAGAGGACTAGGCACTTTACTTAAGTCCAGTACTTCATTATTCCATAGAACTGTTCAGCGACAAACAAAGGTTGTGCATGGTTTCCACATGAATAATATTCTTGACTCTATCAGTGATTCTCAATTTGTGGGTCATATCCCTCAAAGACCACAAGGAAGCAGATGTTTACATTATCATTCATAACAGTAACAAAATTACAGTTATGAAGTAGCAACAAAAATAACTTTATAACTGAGGGTAACTGAGGGTCACTTATCTCACCATGTATAAAACATTCATGTCCTATTGTGGTTCCATTTTTAGAAAACTGAGATCTAGGCAGACTTGCTATAAATTCTGTACCTTATAAGTGATGATGTTGGATTACTAGCATATAAACTAGGGAAGGTTCCTTCACACATGAGGAACTGTTTTAAAAGGTCACAGCATTAGGACGGTTCAGAATCACTATGACCAAAACTATTTGCATGATGTAAATGATGCTTTATCCATGCACTTCTCATTGAGACCATGTGATTCTATATCTACTTCATTCCACAGATAGTTCTACACATCCTAAACACACAAATGGTCAACAGAAAACTCAAGTTGCTATGTTTACTAGTTAGTAAGTCTTTCTTGAATCAACTTACTTAACATGCCTCAAATCCAGTATTTGCCTTGGCCTTAGTTCAGACTCCCTCATCTCCCTTCTAAATAATATCTCATCTCCTATCTTGTTTCTGTGCCACTAGCTGTCTATCCATTCACCATTTTGTTTTTACCATGAAACCAGCACACTCCTGCTTTCAATGGCTAGTATGTCTAGTTCTGACCTCCTCTCCGAACACTTTCTATTTTACTGTTCAGCCTACTCGTTCCTTAAGCATAACATACTTCCAGAGAAATTCTGGTCTTTTTGCTTTCTCTACTGCTCTGCTTGCTGAACTATACTGAAATATACTATATACATTTCATCCACGTAAATATTGCATTGATGGCAGAGACCAAAGCACCTGTCCTTTCATATATAAATAAGTCATTACCATAACTGATTATACATAAAATTTGCTAACACTATCTTCATTTTTTAATTTAATGTCCACAACATTCATAAGAAGTGCTTTCTTTAACTCTTAAGCATGTGAGAAAATTGAGATTCAGAGCAGTTTAGATGCTGTCTGCTAACCTATCTTTGAGTTCTTAGTTAACAAGACCTGTACAGCTTGCCTTCCAGATTTCTCTCCGAGTTCAGCCCCTCCGCAATGTGAATTGCCTAACAAACATTTACAATCAGATTGGCTTGACTTCAGAGTGTATGATTTTATCACACTGTGTTTAGTTAGCTAAATTCTTGGAGATCCTCAAGGGCAGAATCGAGTCTTCTTCATGTCAGTGTCCCACACCTGGAAAATAATCCTCAGGTCCCAGTTGAAAAGTAGTCTTAGCTTTTGATTTAGGAAGGAGGAAAGGGGCATTGCATCTGTTTGCCTTCAGTTGTAGCAAGCATGGTGCTCACCAAATGAAATTCCTTTACCTTCCCTAGTTTAGACACTAGTAATCCAATATCATCACTTACAGGGTACAGAATTTATAGCAAGTCAGCCTAGATCTCAGTTTTCTAAAAATGGAATCACAATAGGACATGAATGTTTTATACATGGTGAGATAAGTGTTTGGAGACATTAACAGGATGATTTTCTAAGTGGAAATTATCAGTGTTTGACTGTATAATGACCTCTCATGAAGTCCGCCTAAAGTAGTTTTATGTGGTATACATGTGCATGCAAGCGCGCGCGCGCGCGTGTGTGTGTGTGTGTGTGTGTTATATGTTTATGTGGCACAGCTATAGTCATCTATCTTCTATCCTTCCCTGTCTTATTCCCATAAGATGGGGTCTTTCACTGAATTTGAAGTTTGCTATTTTGACCTTCTAGAGCTTGCCTGTCTCTGTCCTCCAATGATGTGATTACAGGAATGCAAACCCAGGTCAGTTTTCATGTCAGTTCTGGAGATTCAAACTCAGGTCATCAAAATTTCAGAGTATGTGCTCTTACTCACTAAACTATCTCCTCAGTTCTGATAAGATAGTTGTTTAGCACACACCTCTGCATGTTCACATATGATGACAGAGAGAATTATGGGAAGTCCCATCCTTGCCCACACACTCCTGTCTTACCAACCTTGCTTCTTATTCTTGGGAGCCTTCTGATGACTAAGAAAGGCAATCGACTCCATCCACAGAATAGAGAAAGAAAGCTGAAACAAGCAAGGGAATTGAGGAGAGAATGAGTTAGGCATAGCCTGACAGAAAGTATTCCAGGGACCACAATCATCTGTGAGAGTTTCAGGGAAAACTACATGATTTGGGGGGGAACAGATGATAGTTCACAAAATTCTCACATTATGACCTCTTTGAGTTAAATCTCTGATAGTATTTACATTACTATAACTCAGAACAAATAGTCATTAATTCTATCTTTGTGAGAAGGTGTGTGTGTGTATTTGTGTGTGTGTATGTATGTGCAGAAGCTTATGTCCGTGTCTTCCTCTATTACCATCCATCTTACCTTTTTGAGATAGATTCTTCCACTAAACATGGAGCTCTGTTTGTCTCACCTCTCTGGGTTAGGGTCGAGGATGGTTACCAGCAACACTGTACTTTTTATGTGGATTTTGGGCTGGAAGCCAGGTCCTTCTGCTTGTGCAGCACACACTGTTGCCTGAGCCATTTTTTCTAGTACCCTGCTTTAACTTATTAACCAGAGTTCAGTAGGTTTTCCTTCAGCCCAGTTTTCCTAGCGATCTCCCTAAGGGATCACTTAATAATTCATATTATCATTTATATAATGTTATAATATTGATATTGTCTCCATTAGGATTAAGAAAAAACTCTACTATACACTACTATAAATGGTGTCAGATGCATCCTAGCTCTTATCTATGCAACTTGTACAGCAATCCCACCAGGCAGGACTATTTTTGCCTCAGTTCACTGACAAGGAAACTGAATTTAAGGTGTCAAGGTAGTCACCTGCATGCTATAGTTGTTGAACGGTAGTGGAGTTAGGGTCAAATTTCTACAGGTTCAGATCACTGCCCCAACATGCTAGGAAGTTATATATTTGTTGACTGTGGTGTTGAATTTTCCCTCTGGTTGAGTTTTTTCTTTCTTTTTCTTTTGTTTGGGGGTAGTGGTTTGAGACATGGTCTCGCCATTATGTAGTTCTCACTCCCCTGGAACTCACTGTGTAAACCAGACTGGCCTTGAACTCACACAGATCTGTCTGCCTCTGCCTCCTGAGTGCTGGGAATAAAGGCTTGTGCCATCATGGCTGGCTAGGTTGAGACTTTTCTAGTACTACGAAAAGCCATAACAATGTGCTGGCTCAGAAAAGACCCGGGCCTAGGGATTAGGAAAAATAAACACAGAGGCATTCAGAACAGTGCTTTGCAAGGAACAAGTACTCAGTGCGTGGTAACTATTACTTTTTGTCTTTATTTTTAATTTTTGGTGAAATTCTGGCTCCTCTCTGAGAAAAGCAATACAAACAATACAGAAAAAAAAAAAACTGACCATCAAAGCTCTACCTATGTACTTCCAGGTGTGCTGAGTCCATCATAATTAACCTTCTTCAGAGAAGATGAGGCTGAAGGCTAAGGAGATCCTTAAGAAACTAGGTTCTCTGAGAGAATTGCAATTGATATTCCCATTTTCCTAATATGGATCCTATTAGGAAATTAGCCTTGGGGGAAGTGACCCAATGTATAGATTTTTAAAACTTGATCTTACAAGAAGTTCTGATGAAAAAACAAAAGGTGTATTTTTCAAATGCTTCGGCATCTTTTTCTCCTCTGAAACCTCATAGTGCCCTATTCTGTTCTCTGCAACAGATGACATCTTTTAATGATGAAGTAAAGTTATGTACATCTCATTCCATCTAGTCCCTAAAGTCTAGTGAAACATCATACCTGAGGTAAAGACAAGATATTGAGAATGAAAAACATTCTTTAAACTCATCACACCCCCTGCCCACACACAGGGTAGCAGTAGGATTGTCATTTCAATGGAAATTTTAATTCTGACTCAGTAAGTCTGCATAAAATAAACAAGGAATATAAGTAAGTAAATAAATAAATATTCCATGGCTGGAATGTGTCCTCGGGACTACGAGATCCAGGCTACTATCATTTCTTGCCTGGAAATAGACAATAGCTAGCTTCTCTTTGAAGTTGTCTTCAATCTATCTTGGATACTACAGCTGGAGTGACTTTTCTTTAAGAATATTGACTATCTGTTCCCTCAAATTCATACAACGCTGCCTGGTAACTTCAAAACATGTCAAACTTCTTGACCAAGATTTCACAAGCTGCTAACCTCCTAACCTCTTTTCTAATCCATCTTATTTTGATTCCTATTTTATTTTTTAAACTTTTGTTGGCAAAATATTTGTTGACAATTGTATAGATATACATACTGTATTTTGAGCACCTATTAACTTCTCTTATTCCCCTTTCTATATTTTTCTTCTGTACGTGACACAAACATGGTCCTATGAATTCACTCACTGAAGATGAGGTTACCTGCACAAGAGCTGCACAGGGCGGACCTGTTGTCATTTCATCACAAGTGAATAAAGGGCTCATGAGATCCTACTCCTCACTGAGAGATTATGGGGAGTTATAGGTGCTGGAGGAAAGGCTATTATTTTCTTCAATAGTGTAGCCACTAAATTGTTTGTGATCCAGCAAGTAATACCCTACTTGTGCTAATGGTTAATTGTATATTTCCTATTCTCAATAAAAGCTTGTTTGGTTCTTTATTGTACCTCCTCCAGCATGTTTTATGATATAGACATGTCTCTAGAAATCATTCATTCATCTCTGGCCCAGTCTAATACTATTAGATTTCTTCCCTCACTAACCATACTAGACTGTAAGTTCCTACAGGTCAGAAAAATTCTCTGCCTCTTTTGTTCATATTGTCCCTTCCATACAACTCCGTATTAACCAATATTTGTTTAATTAATATACAAAGATCCTTTAAACATACTTCGTTGGTAAGAAACATCACCCAAGCAAAAAGAGAGACAATAGGAATTTTAATGCACAGAAAGTCCTGTAGAGACCCACAGGTAGCAGAAAGAAGCAGTGGGCCTGCAAACTCAATAATGTCCAGGAAGTAGGGAAGGGAAAGGGAAGGAAAGAGGAAAGGGGAGAGGAAAAAGAGAGGAGGACAGAAGGGGAGGAAGAGAAGGAGAAAAAGATGAGAAAGAGAAGTCCTTAAAGACCCAAGCTGCCTCGCTGCAACAATTCTAGGGCATTCTTGCTAATGGTGAAGTAGTCAAATTGTCTCTCCACAGGTCTCCTTCCAGGGATCCATGGCAGGAAGGAGGAAGAAGAGGAAAGGCTGCTTGGTCTCCACCTGAAATCTCCTGCCTCCACACTGACTTCCATCCATGAGAAAAGGTTTAAAAAGGAGAGTCATTTGATAGAGTCAAATAATATCTTAGAAAAAATAAAAGAGAAAAATGAGTAATTCCATTGGTTACAAAGTTCTCTGTTGTCTGTCCATGGAGAAACAGTTTGCTTTGGCCTTGCTGGCAAGTGTCACGTGCCAGGCCCCTCAGCTGTCCCCCAACCCACCCAGGATCCATTAAAGTAGTGCTCCCCCTAAGAGCATCTCTGTGCTCAAGGAGGGTAGTACCCTCCCTCACCGGCCTTTGGTCTCCCCATACGTGTTTCTGGCCATGGGTACCATCTTCTCCTCACATGTGATTTTGGTGTCTTTGAGGATGCTGTACCACACCATTCCTGCAGGCCGGACCTCCTCACTGCGGCAGAAGAGATAGGGTATGGTGTCCACACGGCTCTGAATGTAGGCGCTTCGCAAGAGACTAGAACAATGGCTGCTAACCCTCTCCAGTCGCCGCAGAATCAGGTGAGCCTTCCTGAAGGGCAAAAGGAGACAGAAACAGTCATGGTGAAGTCCAGGCAAGGTCTTACACAGGGTCAACAGATACTGGAAGACTTCTTACCCAATATATGTCTTCTCACCCATTTCCAACCTTAATTTGATACTTTAAATGACAACGTAATAGTTCCCTGGGACTGTGATAGAGTTTTCTTGTAAATTCAAGCTTCTGACTGAGTACTTTCTCTTGTTCTCCAAAAGGAAGACCTTAGAATCTATCTTTTTCAATTGCATTGCTTGTATTGTGATTTGCAGCATAATGCCAGTGTTGAGGTCTGGCCAACAAAAATTACTATAGTAATGACTTAAAAATATTCACAAAACCTAAAAACTGGAATTTTATACCTATTCATTGACTGTGTATTAAATGCTACAAATTCATTGACTATGTACTTCACATGTGTTTTTAAGCTTTTATATATTTATTGAATGTTCATATCATTCCTGAATGATGCTTTCACTCCCAGTTAAGGGGTGAGTAATGCATACTCAGAAAGGTAAAATTATTTGACCAAAGTAAAATTGTAAGTTGACCATTTGAGCCAGGTTGTGACTCCAGCTCTTCTCCAAACATTTATCTTTTTCTTTGGTTACTCTCCTACACTTTTCTCCATGTCATGACATTTGGAAATCATGTCCTCCTGGGCTTCCTCTTTCATCAAAGCCTAAATATGATGTCCTCATATCAGAAATTCTGTGTATTACTTCAACTTATCTCTCAAGTAGTAATGAATGCCTTGCCCTCCTAAGTTGCTTCTGAGAACATGGATGAGACAGGTCCAGTGTCTGCAAAGAATAAGCTTCCAATACATTGTCACCATGATGTGTCAGGACAAAGGATAACCTGAATACTCATCTACACAAAAGTCATTCTGTGTGGTGGTCACCATTTGGAACTTACCTGGAATATTCCTCTAGCAGTAGAATGTGGTGGTTGCATAGTCTGAGATAGGTAAGATCTTTGAGATCTCCTGTGCCAATGTTTCTTAAAGTGTTACTATTAATTTTTTCTTATAGGAGCAACCGTGTATGATGCTGATTGCAGCCTAGGGGCTTCATCTCATCAGATGTAAATAGTACCACACATCTCTTAGGAAAATAAACTTGGCTCCTGACACTTCTAAATATCCTTTCAAGGAACCTCCAAAGAACCACAGACTTACCTAGCCTGTTCTACTCTTACCAAAAATGTAGACCCAGAAGCTTAGAGAAGGGAAGGAAGGCCTCTTTCCAAGATCAAACTCCACATGAAATTCATGCTTTTTTTGCATTCTGGCATCTTTGAGATGCCCAGGGGTCCTGGGAGCTCTGGAAAGTCTGTGTCTGTGTCTCTGTCTCTCTGTCCTTTCCATGAGTCCTTGAGACCCTGGGAGAGAAGGCATTTTATAACATAGACCCCACAAATTGGAGACTATGCTATGCACCTGTGTGGTGGCTGAAAAGGGACTGGACTTGTGTATTACATTTCGTGGGCATGATTTATGAGGTGCCTTTCAAAAAGTCCTCTTTGTATAGTTCACCACTTGGATGGAATATTTTGTAAGAAGCCAAGAATTTAGCGTTTTATGATCACAGTCTACCCACAGGCCTCCCTCCTTGCAGGCAATTGCTCCCACCTCTATGAGGAGCCTGAGGAGTGTATTTCTCATCCTTCCTTGTTTGAACTCCTGCTCTGTTCTTTTTTATTGTTTACTTTTTAGATTTATGTACTTTATTTTATGAGCATGAGTACCTTGCCTGCATGTATGTATGGTGCCACATTCAAGTTTGGCTCCTGCAAAGGTCAGCAGAGCACATTGAATTCCCTGGAACTATAGTTATAAATGGTTGTGAGTTACCATGTGTGTTCTGCAAATAGAACACAGATCTTCTTCAAGAGAAACATGTGCTCTTAAACCCTGAGCCATCTCTGTATTTCCTCTGTTCTCATTTAAAAAAATTATTTACATGTGTGTCTATATTTATATACTATTTCTGTATGTACAAGTTTATATGTGAGGGTGTGCATATGTCATGGTGTACATAGGGAAGTCAGAAGACAACCATGGAAATTGGTCTTTACCTTGTACCTTATTTCATCCACAGTATTTTTGTTGTTTGTCCACTGTGCTTCATATACCAGTCTAGATGGCCAAAGAGCTTCTGGAATATTCTTCAGTTTCCTCCTGCCTTGTCATTGAGGTGGTGGGACTACAAAACTCACCTCTGTTTCTGATTTTTACATGAGTTGCAGGTACCTGAATTCAGAATATCAGGTTTGTGTAGCATTTATATCCACTGAGACATCTGCCTCTGATCCCTTTTTGCTGTTTGTTTATAGTTCTTTGTTTGGGAAATTTATCAAAGGTCTCTAAACATGCTCTGTTCAAAAAGTGGGGGGGGGCTATGGTGTAAATAAGATAAAGTAATCCATGTTTATTAGTTGAAAATATTTTATACTCAAGCTTTCCTCCAATGGATTCTATAAGAAAAACAGATGGATGGAGATTGTGACACAGGAACCAAGCAAGAGTAATGAATTAAAAGTAAGTCACAAGTGCTCTATGGACACACAGAAAGGTGTCTAAGTGGGACTATTGTTGTTGACTGTTAAGATACAGGCTAGAAGACTTGGCAGACAGCAGTGGCAAAGACAGAGATAGAGGAATGTGGAAAAGTCCTGGGATTTGTAGCTGGAAGACTCATGAAGTTCTGGGGGTGGGTCGGGGAACTAAAGCACTAGGAAGGAAACAGGCTCTTGGATTACAATCCATGTACCAGTGTCTAGAGTAATAGTGATTTAGATCCTAGCTCAGTCACATGCCAGTTAGGTGATAGTCAGTAAAACATTTCATCACTGTTGCCTCAGTACCCTTTTATCTATGCAATGTGAATAACTCTCTATAGAACATATTCTTTCAAAAGTAAAAAACTGGAGGCTTGTCGATGCAGCTCAGTTGGTATATGCTTGTCTAGCATGCATGAATTCCTGGGTTCCGTACCCACAAGTGCACAAGCCTAGCAGAATAGCATATACCTGTAATCCTAACATCCCCAAAACAGAAGCATGGGGATTAGTCAGTCAAGGTCATCCCTTGGCTACACAGTGAATTTGAGGTCAGCCTAGACACATGGAGTTCTGTCTCAAAAACCAAATAAATAAATAAATTAATTAAATGAAAAAGGGATCATCAATCTACATTAAACTCTTTGTAAGTGTCATATCTCTGGTTATATAGTTGTTTTACAGGTAAGTGGGGGGGAGGATTTAAACCAAATTTCAAAATACATGTTTTAAATTTTTTAAAACATATTTTTGTTTCTTCAAGTTGCATCTCAATCACAATTCCCTCCCTACTCCCTCCTCTGGTCCCACCCTCTCACCTCTTCCCCCTCACACCCCTCCATCTGCTTTCTTTTTTTTTTAATTTTAAGGTATATCTCCCCCCCCCCCACAGGTCCACCTTTTAGTACAACAAATGACTCTTTCTCTTATAATAACAAATGCAATACAAGACAACAAAAATAATTAGGTCACAATTATGAAAATTATAAGGCTTAGCTTACATTCCCAATGTCCAGTCCATACATATTTGGCACCTGACTTTAACATTCTACTATGCAACCATCTCCATGAGTTTAAAGATCTATATCCAACTCAGCTTCCATCCTATCTTACACCACCATCTTAGATCCAGAACACCCTCTTAATTCCCGAACAACTCAAAATTTAACTATTGAGAATTTCAGAAATTTATCCAATGTGTTTGATAATATCCACCCCCAATTTCCCTAGTCAGACTAAGAAGATAAAGCAACTTGACATGATAAAACATTATCATCCACAAAGTTAAAACTCAAGAATCACACAATGGAGTAACAGAAGAAAAAATATCAGAAAAAAATCATAAATGTTTTTACATGTACAGTTTGTACCGGGTCCCATTCATAGTTGTACTGGGCCTCTCTAAACTTTAAGCAGAGAAAGGAATTGAATGGGATCTGCTTTGTTTAAAAATGCTTTTGGCTGCTTTGGAAAGTGAGTACTGCAAGGTAAGACCAACACAGAGAAAGCAGGCTGGGGCACATGGTGACATCATTAGGATGGGGCACATGGTGACATTAGGCTGGGGCATATGGTGACATTAGGCTGGGGCACATGGTGACATTAGTGCTTTCCTATCCTTTCACTTAGGGACATTGGTTAGAATTTTCTTTGGGGTAGTGACAAGCTACCTGCTCTGTTTTCTCATCTACAGAAGGGAACAGTAGAGAGTTCACCTCTAAGTACATGTAAAACCATGAGAGCAGAGATACAATAGCCTTAGGAAAATCTCCATAGAAAGTATGTGGTACATGTTAGAAATCGTCTTCACTTTAACGACCCACAGAGCTGCAGCCATTGCTGTCACCATCACTTCTACCACTGTCAAAGCCACCATCACCATCATCACCCTCACGGCTAAAATTGTCATTATGGTGTCATTGTCATTAGGTATTGTACGTCAACCACTCAGTGGGAATAGACATGATCAGGCTAAAACTCTAAGTGTCAGTATTGCAGGAGACTGGCAGAGGCACTAACTAACTGTCTCTCATTGAGGAACAAGAGTTCTGAGCTGGAAAACATTAGGGCATATACTATGAGAATAAATAGGATGGGCGTCTAACCATCAACTGGGAAGGGGGCTCAGGAAAGTCTTCTCAAAGAGTATAATGGCAAGACTATGTAGCCAATGATGGAACATATGCTTCAGTTAAATTAGAGACATAAACTATCAGTGGATTAAAATGGATAGTGAGAGGAATGTGTGGGAGATCATGGCAGAAATAAGTCCATTTGGACTTTCCTATGCCACACTCATAGATTTTGATTTTATTCTAAGGGCAATGGAGAACCATGGGCTGATTCAGGCAGTCACAAACATAAACAATAACAAACAAAATTAGGTTGAAAACGGTGTTTGTTCAACATGCTCAAATGCTTTGCCTTCAAAGGCTGGCCATTTTCTCAGAAAATACTTTAGAACTCAATTATACAAAGCCTCCCTCTGTGAATAGGAAAACGGAGCTTTGGTATGAGGTTAAGGTTAGGGTTAGTTAGAGGAAAATGTATTAAAGGAATGACTTCTGTTAATAGTGGATAAATTCACAACCAGGATTTCTTTTTCTTTCAACATTTATTTATTCATGTTACATCAGGATCACAGCCCCCTACTCCCACCCTTCCAATCACACCCTCCCACCCTATTCCTCCTATCCTTCTCCTTAGGTAAAGGAGGCTCCCCCCTATCCATCCCCCTTAGTTCATTAGTCACCTGAGAGTTAAGAGCTTCCTCTTGTTCTGGGGCCTGACATGGCAGCCCAGCTAGGGTAAGGTGTCCCACTTACAGGCAACAAAGTCCATGACTGAGACTACCCCCCACTACTTGCTAAGGAATCTGTATGAAAACCCAATTGCATATCATATATATATTTGGAAGTCTAGGTCTAGTAAAGCTTTTCTTTAAAAAAAATAGGTTTATTTATTAATTCAATCTACACCTCAATCACAGCCCCTCCCTCCACCTCTCCCAGTCCCACCCTTCCTCTCTTCCACATGTCCTACTCCTCTGGTGTGGGGTGCTCCCACCTATCAGCCCCCCTCAGTTCATCAGTCACATGAGAGCTAAGAGCTTCCTCTTGCTCTGGGGCCCCATGTGGCAGCTCCACTATGGTAAAGTGTCTCACTAACAAAGTGGTAACAAAGTCTGTGTTTCTGCTCTATTAAAAATAAGGAATGCTTCATGAATTTGCATGTCATCCTTGCACAGGGGCCATGCTAATCTTCTCTGTATCCTTCCAATTTTAGTGTATGTGGGGCTGAAGGGAGCGCTCTACACTTTTCAGAACCAGTATTTCTAATGGACAGGGTTGAGGCAAAGTCATTAGTTCTACCATCCCCTTGTTCAAGTCCTAGGTCGGTTGACTACTTAACAGCTATGTGGATTATGAGCATATTCTTCAATAGAACTCTTACTTTTCACAACTATAAAATGGAAATGGTAATAGTGGTGGTGGCAGATGAGACTGCATAGGTATTTGCTTGGCACTAAGTAAATGGTGAGCACACGCTGGAGTCGTGTTTGTAGCAGACAAGGTTGTCCTTAGAAACCATCCCAGTTCTTTGACCCTTAGTTTCATCACTGGTAAAACAGGATTTAGGATACTTGATATGTGCTGACATTGTTAAATTAAGACAAAATAATTACCACAGGTATCTAGCACAAGCGAATAAGTAGCAGACACTTAATTAATGTGTGCATTTAGACAACAACAGAGGATACTGGAAATGAAGGTTGGAGGTGCCCAGGGGCTGGAGAAGACAAGGACAAGTGAAAGAGACCAATGTCCAGCATGTTGGACAATAACAAATAGGCTGTGAAGAACCATAAATCAAAGATCAGGTATGCTTCCAGCATTCTGAGGAGGGAAATCCTAGGTCAGAGTGATCATGTTTTGCAAAGACCAAAACTGAAATATCCCTCATTGGAGTTGGGACTGATGTCGGCTGGGATAGGAGTCAAGACATGGAGGAAGGAAGTTAATTTGTCATGTACCAGTAGAAAGAATGGGGAGAGTGTAACCAATGAAGGGGTCAAGAACTGGGCCTGGCTTCCAGTTTTCTGGGAACTGCAGAACCTTTGATGGATATTCTATTCCTATCACTGCTACCCAGTTAGATTCAGGCCCCTATTCTTCCTCTCTGCCTCTCAAGTTGGATTTAAATGTCTCTGGGTTAGGTAAATCCAAATTAATGAGAGTCAAGAACATGCATGAGAAGCCTATAAAAAAATGCTCCAGAACTGAAGGCAGAGTCAAGTTAGTTAATGCTGTAGTCAGGCCACAAGTAGACATAGCAGGCCTGCTCTGATGAAAGGAACAGTGATATTACTAAACTGTAGTCAGACTGTGATGTTGCAGGACCTCTGACAAGCTAGCCTATTGAAGTCAGAGCAGGAGGAGAGGGGAAGAGAGGCAAGCAGGCAGCTATGCTGTTTAAGCAACTATAGGTAAGTACACAAAGAGTTGAGCTGCAGGGATGATGATGATGACTATAGTTGTGTGCCCACTGCATACCAGAAACGGTACCTATGCAGTATCATCTAACATCAACAGACATCACAACACCAGAGTCTACGTACTATTCCCATTCTGTACATGGAAAAAATGAGCCAGTAGAAATTTGTGTGACTTGTCTCATGTCTCTGTTGCAAGGGAGCAAGTGTTACAAAGAAAATCACACTGAAGTTGCCACTATACCATCATTTTAAGCAGCCTTAGAACTAGAGTCTTTTAAATTCAATGTGATTCCTTCAGTATGGGCATGGGTTCCCCCTCACTACAGGTGACCACATTAGTATATTTTAGAAAAGTAGCTTCCTATAGCCAAAATTGGAGTGTACATATCTTGTGATTTTTTTTGTTATGGTGTGTGTATTTCATATATGTGTGTGGTGCATGTATGTAGCTGTATGTGTACAGATGTGTGTGTTCCATGTATGTGTACCTGCATGTGTACATACATATATATATGTATGTGTGTGTGTGTTTATCTCTGGTACATGCATGTGTAGTTGTATGCATATGTGTATATATGTATATGTGTATTTGTATGTGTGTGTGTTTATGTGGGCTCAAGGTTGACAAGGAGAATCTTCTTTAATCACTCTCCACGGTACTTACACATTGAGGTAGAGTTTCTCAGTTTGAACCCAGAGCTCACTGACATGTCTAGTACGATCAAGCAGCTTACTCTGTGTCTTTGACATAAAAGTGACAGAATTATGCATACATAGTGTTTACATGGGTGCTGAGATCCAAACACAAAATCTGTCCTCATGCATTCTTTTTGTGCAGCAAGTATCTTAAGTACTGAGTTGTCTTCATAAGTCAGTTTTGTGTGGTTTTAGTGGAAGGAAAGGGCCTTGATTTACAGAGAAATGTCACCCAATACAGCTCTGATGAGCAGTTTATTAGGGAATCTAGTCTGACACAATCCCCAAGGCACTGCACTCCAGAGAGGAGAGGAATTCATCCAGTGGGGCTACACGCACATCTCAAAGTCGTATTGAAATTCCACCTTCAGGAAGTCTTCCAAATCTTCCCAGATTTCTTTTTTTTTTAGCATGTATTTACAATACATTTAATAACAGTAGAAAAATTACAGTTATGAAGTAGAAATGAAAATAATTTTAAGGTCGGGGGTCACCACAACATGAGGAACTGTATTAAAGGGTAGCAGCATTAGGAAGGTTGAGAACCGTTGACCTTGTTAATCCCTCACAGTTACATCCAGAGCCCTGTCTCTCTAGTGATTCCATATCCAATCTTGTCGTTAGCAATAGACATTGACCATTATGGTATCATAGAAAGTAAAAAAGCTTTTTATTCATTCATTCATCATCATTTTATTTAATTTTATATCTATCAGAGTGAAAGTTGACATGTGGCTAAATATTGTCTCTATTACATGTTAACCATATAGCTACACACACACACACCACACACACACACACACACACACACACACACACACACACATATACTGGATCTTGAAGATCCTATTGTGTGGTCATTAAATTGTAAAGAATCAATGAAATCTTTCCATCCTGTTGTTTGTAACAAAAAATGTCTTAAGATGAGGAGCCAGCCCCCAAAAGCTCATTCACAAGTAGCACTACCAACCATTTTAAGAGCCCCCCTCCCATCTACATTAATGGTGAAGTACTGTAACCATTGACAACATCGCTAAACTCCAAGAAAGCTGGGAAATGCACCATAAGTAACAAATCTGGAGACAACAAATTTCCCTAAGAGGAGACTAGAGGTATGGAATTCAGTGTCACTTTATGATTGAGTGCCCCCTGCAAAGGAAACCCTTATATCAAGTTGGTTGAATAGGGATGCAGGATGTGGAGGTACAGTACAGCACATCCTCAGGGACAATCACAGTGCAAACTGAACACAGTGTGGCTCCATCTGGTACCCACAAGACAGAGTCAAAGAATAACTACAGACCTCAGAGGAGAAAAGGTGGAGACCCCATAGCGTGAGCAGGTGAGAGGAGAGAGGTGGGCCCTCAAATGATCAGATGGTGGTGAGCTGCAGCAAGAAGTGAGCCAGGTGTGGTGGTGCACACCTTTCATCCCTTTCATCCCAGCACTTAGGTGGCAGAGGCAGGAGGATCTCTGTGAGTTTGAGGCCAGCCTGGTCTACAGACTGAGTCAATCTTCCCAGATTTCTATGTCAGGTTTCCCCCCTTTGTTGCTGACCCATTTTATTTTTATGTTGGCAATCATGATATATCCTCTCTCAGTTTTGCACATATTTTGGGATATAATGTGTCACATGGACTAGAACGCTGGTCTGACTTCCCTAGACTCTATTTTGAACGTGTGCTTTTCCTCATTAGTTATGTGGCCTTGAACAATTTACATGTCAGGAGGGCTTCCCTACTGCTGAGTTATCAATCTACTGTTCAAAGATAACTGATAAATAAATGTCCAGGCCCATAATAGTTACTCAGTTAACACTTCCCAGAAATGAGAAGAATGGATTAATATATGCAGTTAGACACAAATGGAGGATATTTTCAGTTCTAAGTTTTCAAAATGTGGAAGTTTTCTGACAAGGGATGGTAAAGGCAATGAAATAGCAAAAGAACATCATATGAACCTATGAAAGGGTTAGACAAGTAGGCAGGTGATTTGTGCAAATTCATCTGTAATAGCAAAGACATCCAGTTGCCATAACAGAGAATTGTAATACCATGGGCTACATTCTTATAACCGCATGATCATAGGGTTTTGCCTAACAGTACATTTAGATATGTGTCAATGGGAAGATACTCAGCTAATGTATTGTTAAGATATGAGTAGGCAGATGATGGTGTATATATTTGGTAAACACAGTAGAGATTCAATATGAAGACTGAATATGTGGTTGTGAATACAGATATCATGAAACCTATGTGTATTCTCTTTCCCATAAATATCCATGGCTGTATTCATATCTGTCTCTGGAAAGTTATATACAGTCAATAATTTTACCTCTAGGGTAGAGCTAGAATGACAGTACTCATACCTACAAAGTTTCAACTTTCTATTTTGTATACTTCTGTATGGTTTGTCTGCTGTTAAGTAATACTTATTTTGGAATGAAATAACAGTATTTCCAGTTGAAAAACGTGAATGCACTAACATGTACTTAGCTTGTGTAATGAACTGGAACAATGAAGTCAGGCGTCCATGGCTTTTTAACAGTTCATGAGGACAAGGAGACTTTCAAAGTAAACCTCCATCAAATTTATCCTCAACCTCTTGCCCCAAGAGAAAGCCAGCATTGCTGATGGATGTACAGCTTCAACCTGTTAGTAGTTCGTGAAAATGTTAACATTGGTTGGTTCTCTGCTGTGTTTTCTCAAAATAGATATGGAATCCATTTTCTTTCTTTTTTTCTTCAACATGGGGCCTCTCTATGGTTATCAGTTATTTTATTTTACTGTGGTAAAATTACCATCATCAAAAGCAACTTAAGGAACAGTTTCTTTTCCCTTATATAATTTCCAGAGGCTTTGAGTCTACAATGGTGGGAAAGCTTCATGGTAGGTGCAGGAAGCTAAGAGATCACATCACAGTCACACACAGGAAGCAGAGAGGGAGAGCAGGAAGCAGGGGAGGGGCGATTAAATAAAAGCCTGCTTCTCCCAGTGGCATACTCCCTCCAGCAGAGTTGTACCTCTGAAAGGCTCCTCAACCTCCTCACAACAGTACCAGCTAGGATGGGTGTGCAAATACATACACCACAGGGAGGGGTACTTCCCATTTAAACCACAATACTTTGTGGTTTATTGCCCATGTTGGACTCCAACTTGAAATCCTCCTGCCTCACCCTCCTGGGTGCTGACATTACAAGGATGTACTACTAGGCCTGAACCATGAGACTTGAAGAGTTCTTTTCTTGACTAATGGCAAGGATGACTAACCAGAAACTATTTCAGTTGGAAGTGACAGTGACTTAAAGACTATAACTATTTGCTATTCCATCAGTGAGCAACCATGGGAATCTTATTAAATTGGAAGTCATAATACATTGTAAGAGTTTTCACCAGCATTTCCCCATCCTAAAATACTGTGAAAGAAGAGGTACAATTAATCGCTTTAACACTCTTTCCCTAAAGAGTACAAGTAATGTATATTCACTCTACACAATTCATTCTCATTGCAGAAATATCAACATACGCAAAAAAATTAAAGCATATCTGACATTATGAGAACACATCTCAGAATCCCAAGTTCATTGTTTTTACCGGCATGTTAGATATTCCAAAATTGCTAATCCAGGACACATAGTGAAGGATCCAATATAATCTTGAAAGATTCTAGAGTATGTTTTTAGATTTGTTTACTCTCACTAAGGGTACAATGATGGTTGTACCAGCTATTCTAAAATGAGAAAGGTGAAGTGTCTTTCAAGGTGGAGAAAGAGGCAAGGTTCAACCAAGCCTGTGATAATTCTATGATCTGTTAGCAACATCTTTCATAAAAATAAATACAAATAAATGTGGCTTACACAATAAATAAATTATTTACTTGCTCAGACAGCCCAATTTTTCTGAAACCAGATCTCTTCAAGTATTTCCTCTCCTCTCACTACACTTTCAATTTGACCAAACATAACTGAAAGTATAGACAAGCTCAAGAGTGGTCAAGGATGCTCTGAGGGGAGAAAATTCTGGTCCCTGGCCACCTATGAGCTCAGCTTTTTAAGTCTTGTAATAGGAACCTTATGGTGGGACAGCTAGGTGTCAGCAGGTCTTCTCTGAGCAGCTGTTTGCAGTAACCTATAGCTGTCATGAGAACCAGGCTCTAGGGAAAACTATCCTGATAGATTCACTAAGCAGAGGTAAGACATGCCTCTTTGTCACTAAGTTTTAATGGGGTTTGCAAACCCAGACCAAGGAAGGAGTTGAAAATACTTTGGGTTGGAGATTATATAGGCCAAGAGAATTGTAACAGGGTTCTTCTTATGTCAACTCTTGGTAAAAGCTCTTTTCTCCCCAGTCATCCTGGGCCCCCAGAAACAGGATGTCAGGCCATAGGGAAAATGACATTCATACTGTCTTCATTTTCTGGTTTCTGTGACCTTCAGGCTTTTGGGCTCCTTGGCACACCAGCTGGAAGAAACTTTAGAGTTAAGCCTTTTGTATTACAAATGAGGTCCAGCGTGGAGGTAGAATTGATTCCAGGTCTACAGTAAACAGGTGGCAAAGCTAGGGCGTGAACTCTGGGCTCCCACACCAGATAAATGTTTGTCCCCTCTCCCTTTACATGTTGGTTCTGTACACTTGCTAACCCTTGAGAGGCAGAGAAAATGTATTCAAATTGCTCCTTTAAAAGCCTTTACGTAACTTCTGTGGTAAAGAACAGACTTCTGAGTAGGACTTTACAAAAGCCATCAAGATCTGACCCTAGTTAAACTTTCCAGCTTTGTCTTTATTTTTTTTTCTCTTTTTCTCTCTCACCTTGAACTCTCTCTGTTTCAGTGGTATTTATAGTTTCTGACTACAGTATGTTTTCTTACTTCACCCCCACTCTCATTTTTACACTGTGATCCTCCTCATGAAAGTGCCCATCCCCTACACTTGGCAGGGTATTCGTTCTTTGATTCTAAGTCCTAGCGTCTATTTCTTTGGCAGGGATTATTCCCTGGGTTTGGGTCTGCATTCACTTCTCTATCTACCAACACATGAAATCTTGTCACTATTGAGGTGGTTTTTAGATCAGCAATACCGGCATCACCCTAGAGTGTGTTCAAAAGGTAAAGTCTGAGGTTCTTTCCGGTCCACTGAGTGAACAGGGCTTTTAACATGATGCACATGGAACATTGCAGACACTCTGCTATATACATTCTTCCATTCTACACCACGCTTCTTGTGGCATCCTCCACTATAATTGCTTGCTAACAGTATTTTCTTCTCCAGATGCTAAGCTATGTATGCAGGCCGACCAGTTTTATTTACTCATTTCCAACCCTCAGCAATGGGCCTAATAAGTTATTACATAAAAGGTACTTATAAATCAGGTAATGAAATGAAGTCTCCTCAAGTCTTAATCTCTAGAAGGCCACTTCATAATTGGACTTTATAGTTCTGGATGCCATTATTTCCAAATGTAATCTATATATCCTTGAGAGCTCGGAGAGAACTCAGAGACACTTGAAGTTTAGTGGCTGTGGAGGTACACAGACAACACTTGGAAGGTGGGCTGTATCAGAACGAAACCATGATCATCTCCACACATACTCACAGACTCATCACGATCCATTTAAGCAGCAGGTCATCATTTAGCATCTAACTTAAAAAGCGAATAAGGCACAAAACACTACTAACTATGCATAACTTGCATTGTAGTAGAGAGAAGTGATACATGAGCAAACACAGAAGCCCATAAGATCCTACAACGAGTGAGTACAACACAGAGAATTAAAACATGAAGTTGATACACAATAAAGGGGTGAGAATTTAGAAAAGGTCTGTGGGAGTGACATTGTAGTTAAGACCTGAGGTTTTGTGTAATGTTTATTTAACTCCACTGATGAGAGACAGACAGAGATAGAGACAGAGAAAGAATGACAGAATGACAGACACGGAGAGAGAATGCTATTTTGTTAGTTTATCCTGATCACCTTATAAACAAGCTGGCTAAAGGACAGAACAAGGCAGAGCCCAATAGCTGTACAGTAAGCTTATTAGTAGTTCCAGGATGCAGTCCTCCCACCCTCCTTTATTCCTGCTGGCACGCCAGTGTGGGTCACTAGAGCATTCTGAAATCCCCTCTCAAGGGGTCTAGGGAGACCAGAGAAGGAACAAGCTGGGAGGCATGTAGGGGAGACCAGACAGTAGCTGGGGACTGGGTTTCAGATTAGTTGATTATTATTGTCCATTACCAAATACATAGCCTTGCCTCCATAAATGGCAGAAGGCTTCACTGGAAAATTTATGTCTTGGAGGGTCATAAAGATATCAGCAGGGGTCATAAAGAGAGGAGTGGAACTCTAGTTTGTTTCTACCCAAACTCTCTGACTCCTGTGGGAAAACCCAATAAGGCTGAATGACTTTCTAGGACCATGGGTAAGATGGCACTGAGGTGACTCACGTGGCTTTCATAGGAGGCTCTGGGCTGCTGCTGAACAATCTACATTCAGCTTTTATGTAAGGAAATTTCCTTTCATCTGAAAGGAAGAAAGTTGCAGTCCAGGACCCAACAGAACTGATAAGGCCCACTGCGGGGAGAAAGCTCTCTTTTTTCTTAATCCTTTGAACACGTGTTCATCAAATCTCATAGCCTTCCAGAAGGGCCTCGAATTTATCTCAGCATGAGAGTTCCAGGAAGCTTGAGCTGTGAACTGCAACTCTGTAACTTCTAGGAAGTTCACTTAAACTATATGGGATCTTCACTTCTTTAACACTCAGACATGGGAACAATTATCCTGCCGGGAGACATTTTGAAGCTTTTTGAAGCATAGACGGCTGCTCACTAAGTATTTCAGAAAACTATTTTCTCATTTCTCTTCAATGCTGCCTGATGCTATCCTGGCTGAGAAGACATCACTGTTACCCTATGTCTTTTATCTCAGCAGCCTGTAGACGGCCTCACTGCCTCCTTTTGGCCTCCCCTCCTCTGTTCTTTGCTTCCAACAACAGCCAGATGGGCTCCTTCTCCCTTTGAGATCTGATAATAGTGTCCTCACACCCCTGCCGAAAAACAGCCCCCTAAAAGCTGCCCATTAACCCAAGGAGATAATCCAAACTCCGGACTCTACTTCAAGGGCATTCAAGGTCTGGCTGCTTTCTGATGTCACCCTCTCTTGCCTTTAAGCCTTTTGCCCCAAATGCTCAGGAATTCTTTAGTGCCTCCCAACAGAGTATTCACCCAAAACTTAGAAAGAATTCCTGCGGGGCAGGTGAAAGGATTTAGGTTGGTACTCAATATGATCCCAGATCCCATGTCAAAAAGCAATGAGCCACATTTGGAAAAGTGGTTAGATTTCCTCCTTCATTCACTTCTCTCCCTTAAACTGCTTTAGAAAAAAATTCTTGGTTTTATTCTTCATACAATATATTTTAGTCAAATACTTTCTCCTCCCCAGCTCTGCTTAGAGTCTCTCTACCTCCCTCCCCATCCAACTTCCTGTTCTGTCCTTGACACTTCTTTTGATAATATTTACATAGGGCAGATTCATGCTCTTCTAGAAGTGAACAATATGCTTCTTTTGTTCCATTTTTGTTGTTCTAGCTTCTTGGATTATTTTATTAGTGGCTAAGGTTACTTTTCTGCTAAGGACAAATGGCACTGGTTTTCCCTCTACAAGAAAATACAGAATTATTTTATTCCAATACATTTCCAGTAAGCAGCAGTCTCTTCTTACTTTCCAACTTTAATCCTGACATGATTCTGTTCACCACCATCCAACTTGGCTTCATTTGATTCATCCTATGGTCAGTGTGGGTAGAGAATGTCCAGTGGAAGTAATGAGAGGCAAAAAGCACTTGGCCCTCCACCCAGACTCCCAACCCATACCTGGGTCCTAGTTCATCCTCACTCCGCCAGACAAAGTCACCAAACTTTTCATAGTGAGAGTTGTAGTGGTGCTGAACTCGGAAGAGCATGGAGGCAGAGACTTCCATCAATGTGTTGTAAGCAGTCTGCTGCTCCTTGCCACTGGTGTAACCATTGTATAGATTGTAAATCTTGTCGGCTATCTCTGTGGGGGGAGAAGCACAGAAAATATCACTGACTGGAAAGAAAAAAAGTGGTGATAGACAAATGTTTCACAAAAAGCAAGGCACAACTGCATAGGGGTTCACTTGAATGGTCCCTGAAAAAAATCTCCATTCAATCTGGATTATGTCACTGAGTAGTTGAGTTCAGAATTCTTATATGGAACTAAAGATAAGCATGTCCATTCTGGGGATGCACTGGGAGAATTAAATTACAAAATAAGTGCAAAATGCTCAATGTAGGGCCTAAGAGAAAGTACGCACACAAAGTCTAAGCTTAATTAAAGGTAATATCTCTGTGCTAAGATTTAACAGAAACTCCAAAGAAATAATAAGGCTTAAATAAATTGTTGCTTTCTCTCAATGTCTTCCTCTCTTTCACCTCTGAAATGTTTCCTGCAGTCAGGTCTGATAGATCTATGTGCAAAAACCTTGCAAAGGAAGTCCAGATACTTCATCTTGTCATTCATTCCTATGCTTCCAAAACACTGTGATGTAAATGGGTCATGAGGAGGTGGTATATCCCTTCAGCTCTGAAGGCTTCGATAAAAATGTGTGTGTGTTCCCACTTCACTATTAGCACAAGTTGACTCCAGGAGAATCCAAGGCACTTGGAGTTAGAATAAGAAAAGCACCTTATTTGCACTATTTCCTACTCTCATTTTTTTTCAACAGTATATTCATTATTTTAAAATAATACTGGAATTATCCAGAGAAACATATCAAATCCTCTTGTCTGGAGACTCAAAAGCTCATTGGCTCTGCTTCTCTATTAACACATAAAATATTATAATCAATCTCTTTGCTAAACCAATAAAAGTGTGTATCTCTCCATCAACAATGAGAGCTTCCAAAGGGCACAGACTTGCCTCTACTACGTTTTTTAGACCAGGGCTCTGGGGAAATGTCTACACAACATAAGGTAGTCTGTTAGGGCCTATGAGCTACCACCACAGTTTGCCAGTCTAAATATAGAAACTGCGCCTACATGCTGTATAAGTATACGGTTAGTTTGATTGTTTGCTGTATTATTTGTAGATGTTCTTATCTAGTATTTTCAACTTCATGGACCAGGCAAGGCTAAAAACAAAACAAAACAGAGTTTAATCCTGTGTGTTAAGTCCAAATGACAGACACTTGTGGTTGTCCAGGGTGGAAGGTTCAAAGGCTACCTCCTACTGCACAGAATGGGGCAGTGTGCTATCAGTTGATGTCACCAGGGGTGCAAAAAGATTAAATACTCTTCGAGGTATCACTGATTTACCAGCTCTAGCACAGACTTAAGTAGAAGAATGTGATAAGTTCCGAAGGCTAGAATGCAGGCTCTAATGCTGACCATTCCTTGCCTATGGGTGAGCAAGCCTGACTACCAACAAAGATATTGGTAGTTCATCTCAATTCGTTTCTGCATTATTAGGATTAATTTAATTCTACATTCTTCTGCTCTTTTAGTTCTTTCACACATTTGCCCCACCCCCACCTCGGGTGGTTAGTGACAGAACTTACAGAGGGTAAAGGTAGAACTTCCCTGGCAATGCAGAGATGAATCACCTACCTTCTGCTTTGTTGTCATCCACCAATGGACAGGCTGTCCTCAGAGTCACTGTGCTCAGCTCTGAGTGCCTCCCTCGAGTGTCCACAGCATACAGAGTGAACCTGCAGTGTAGGCAGACAACACTAGAATGAGACCTTCCAGAAGGACTCTGGGAGCTGAAAGGAAAACTGCAAAACTATGGCCACAAGGAATGCTCCCAACAAGTTAGGGTTGCCTAAGCTGTTGGAAAAGTGACTTTTAAAATAATGATAATTATAAAATTATGAAACAGGTATCAAGCATTGAGTGCCTGTGGACACTTTGCAGTTAGTCTCGTAATTTGCAGTTAAGTAAACCTCAAAGACAGAGGTATACCATGAACAGTCTTTCACAATTAGGGTGCTGAACCTTAGAATGTATACCTTTTCTTGCCTTTATTGATACTGAAGGGAGAAGAGAGGTCTGCATACAAGCAGTCTGAGTCTACAGGGTGAGAAACTACAGGGTGAAAAGCGATCTTCAATGATGAACTACTGGATGAGCATGCTCATTTACATGTTCATTAATTAATTCATTCATTCATTTAAAAATTACTTACTGAGCACAAACTGTGTCCTGGGAGTTGTTCTAGATGCTATCTTTTTGAACAAAAGAGCCAAGTATAACATTAATCAAAAACCAAAACAACAAAATCCACAACGGGACAGTCAAATGATGTCAAATGTGATGGAAAATACCATAGGATCCCATGAAAAAGATCAATGTGGGAATGTGGGCTGCATGAACTTTCAGGAGAGGACAGACCATAGATGCATTCTAAGCAAGTAAATTGTTAGCTAAGACCTGAACAATGAGAATGAAGCAATGCATGGGGGAGGGGAAGAACAAGCTCAGTAAATGCAAAAGGACTGTTTGCAGGAATACCTGCAGATGCAAAGGCCCTGAGGAGAAAAAGACCAGATGGAGGAATAGGCAACTTGGCATGGCCAAGACAAAGTCAGTGGAAAGGGAAGGATATTGGAAGCTACGACAAGGAATTTGGAAATTAGTCTAGTTACAAGGCATGGCTCTGCCTTCTTCTCATTGTGTCATCTGAAGCTTTATGCTACCTAGGTGGGACTCAACTCAGTTTGTGGATTTGGCTTGAGAGAAATGTTCACATCAGATCTGGTGGATGCAAAGAACAGACTTCCTTTGAAAGCAGCATTTGTGGATCTCAAGGAGAGTCTATATCCCTTCCTATCTTCATGCTTCTGAGTATTAGCACTGCAGCTTACACAAAGTCGAAGGAAGGACAAGGAAATACTTTCCAGAGAAGGTAAAGTACAGAGGCCAGGGAGAGTAGGAACAGAGGGGGTGTATATGGGATAGGTCCCGATTAGTCACACCATCCTTCTCCACCTGGAGAACAAGCAAGATGTGTGAAGTGAATAGAGGATTCCTTAGGCTAAGTAAAAAAAAAACAAAAAACAAAAAACAAAAAAAAAACAAAAACCTGTGTCTTACTGTCCATATTTCCTTTCTTATTTACTCAGCACCCCAGTTGAGCTCATGCTATTTAAAATGGACTGCTGAACTGGGGCGGGGACTGTTATGTAGGGACACTCCACTCCAGAGGAGTGGGAGAGTGGGATGGAAGGGTTAGGGGGGTAGATGGTGGGAGGGCGGTACTGGGAGGGGTGGAAAGAGGACACTATGATGGAGATGCAACCTGAAGCAATAAATAAATAAATTTTTAAAAATGGACTTAGTGTCATGACTTTGAAGCTGCAGAACACCCAGACCTGACTGACTGTGCATATTGGGCACTTAATAAATACAAATTTTTGCATAAATTTATTAACATATACTGAGACCTTAATATGCTTCAAGTACTGAGCTAAACAGTTAAATTCACCAAACAATTCTAAAGGAGATGTACAATTATACTCTTTATTTTATACTTGAGACTCAGAAAGGCAAGGCACTTTGCCCAGAATCACACAGTGATTACCAGGAGTGACTATTTAAACCTAGGATTGTTTGACTCTCCACAGCCCAGCCACGAATGAAACTGCTGCCAACTACTGTCCTTTGGACCAAGATCTACAGACATCAACTTTGTACAGATATAATTCCAACTATATACGCTTACAGAACCCCAGCTATGCTAAGGCAGTGCCAGCTCATGCATTTTTCTAATCTTATGAAAACCATTCTAAAATAATCATCGTGACTACCCTGTATCAGGAGAGGATGTCTAAGGTAAAATAATAACCAATCTGCACAAAGTCACAGGTTTTGAGAGTGAAAGAGGCAAGCCTGTGGTCTGTTGTAATCTAGACCTGCTTGCTCTGAGTTACTTTACTCAGTTCCAGCTCCACTGTTCACTGGCTGGACCTGTTTGTGCTTGGTAATCTACCCAGGCCATCCCAACCTTGAGACTTCAGGACCTCAAATCTCAAAGGTTGCTTGCATACAAGGGTCAGTGAATAGGAACTTCTCAGTACAAAAGAAGAAAGTGATGGTATCAAAAGGAGCCTGGCTTTGGAAATGACCAGACTTGTGTTTTTATTCCATTTCTCTCCCTTTGTTATATGACTTTGGACCAAGTCACTTTATGTCTTTGAACTTACTTTATCTCTCTGCACCAAGTGTCAGTGACAGGTAAAGTCACTTGCCTTGCAGGTTCACCGATGATGGATATGAGACTTAAGTGTTTTTGGAAAGCTATATAGAGGTGTGAGGAGAGGATAAAGAAGACACTCAGAAGCTAGATAGACATGGTGGCAAAAGACATAATTACAGTAATCTAAAGGTGAGGGAGGAGGATTGGGTTCAAAGCTAACCTTCTCTAGATTTTGATGCTGGGGCTATCCCTGGATACATAGCCAGATTCTCTCTCAAAACAAAACCAAAAACAAACCAACAACAGCAACAAAAAACTTTCACAAAACGAAGAAAGATAAAAGAAGAAAGAAAGTCCAGAATGTGAGATTATGCAGTTTGCAAAGGAAAAAGAAAAAAGGAAATAATAAAAAGAAAAGACACATATTGGAAGACACCAGGGAAGTCCTTTCTGTCTGTGCAGCAGCTCATCTTGAAGCTGCTGAAGGTGGGGCTTTAATCGCAGTCTGTAAGTTTAGCAAGAACACATTTCAGCATGGCTGTTTGCATCATTTAACATGGCACTAGTCACTCAGTATATGTATAAATCAGTGCACTTGAAGAAACTTCATCTTATTCCTCATTTGCAGTTTCTCCATCAACAGACTGTAGAAAATTTTACAGCATATGGTTATCTCCAGGATTATAAAGAAGAATGGCTTGCAGTTGCAGACTTTTATAAAGACCAAGTTTACAATACTTACTCATGCAAGAACACATATTTTTTGAAAAGAATTTTATTTGAACATGGAGAAGAGATACAATATATTGCAGCTGAAGAACAAATAGAAAGTTTGCAGTGAGTAAATGAAATACACTAGTAAGCCTCAAGACAGAAAGATTTAGAAGATGTTTAAGGCTTCTTTCTCATTGGCCATATATGTTTTGAAAATGCTTCTCTTCTGGTTCTTCAAGCAGCATCAATAATTCCATGCTGGAGAAGAAGTAGTCTTAGGGTTGTTTTGCCTTTTTGCAATGGTGGAGATTGAATCAGGTCTAGCTTTCATAAGCAAGTGATAGACCACTGAGACATATCCCACTGTACTGAAAATCCCATCCTTAAGTTTGAAAGGTGGGCAAAAGCCTTGCATTTTCTACTTGCATTCAGAGAATTCTTTAGGAAGTTGTTTTACCATCTCTGACTCTCAGTTTCCTTACTTGTAAAATGGTGACACAAGTTGAGGATCAAGACTGAATGAGACTGAATGAGATGTCATGATAATAGTCATGGTTCAATCATTAGTCCTTAAAGTGTAGTTTTAGATTTTGCTATCACAGTAACTAAACATGTCACCAGAAGTACCAAACAGACAAGGACTTGGGCCACCCTGCCTGATGAGTGTACCAGAGTGGTGGGGCAGGGTATGGACGAGAAAAGAGAAGGTGTCAATCTCACAGACCTTGGTCAAAAGTCATAAGGCCGTGAGCTTTCTGCCTGTCTCAGCTATAATTGTAAAACTGCTCCAC
This sequence comes from Lophiomys imhausi, assembly GCA_907164525.1. Classification (NCBI taxonomy): domain Eukaryota; kingdom Metazoa; phylum Chordata; class Mammalia; order Rodentia; family Muridae; genus Lophiomys; species Lophiomys imhausi. Next base: position 2,174,382 of record CAJQZJ010000275.1, on the reverse strand, counting down.
AGACACATCTGAGATCTGTTAAAAAGTCAAACAGAGGCTGGGACATTCTTTGTGAGAGGGAGAAAGTGATGGTACCAGACAAGGAGGGGGAGGATACCCAAGCGCACAGTCAAACTTTTATGCTTCTCAGGGGTTAAGAAGATGTCATCTACACTCTCATTGGTTCTTCTGCGCTCCCTGTGAAGCAGACTGAAGCCCAATGATAGATTGGATGGAAACCCTGGTAATCCATCCTGTATCTTAGAATGCTCATTTCATAGACAGCAAAAGGAAGGCTGATATGGGAAATGAATTGCCCAAAGACCCATAGCCACTAAGTTCAGGATAAAGATCTGAACGTCCCTGGGTCCTCATCCAGTGTTCTGCAATGTTGTAAACGAGTGGCTGACTTACATCTTTGCATACCTTGGAGAAATTTTGATGGATATAGAAGTGGATCTAAAAGTGAAGTTGGACTTCATAGGAACCTGAACTCCTGGACTCGAACCATCATCCCTCCCTTGTTTCAGAGGGAAAAAATCATCTAACAATGTATCTGAAAGTAAGAGTTTCAGGACAACACTTCCAGATTGTGCTGTGGCATCTTAAGCACCTTAAAGTAACGTGGTCCTCTGCATTGAGACTCACATGAAATAAAGAACTATGTAGGGATTTTTCTGAGACGACCACTCACATGCAGAAAATTGTTCTGTGTTTCTTCAGTGTCAAGACAGTGTCATCCCCTTGAGCCACCAGCAATCATCTCTGGAACGATTTATCATTCTCACTTATGGCTCTTTCATCTTCATCTATTTACTCAACTTCACCCTGTCTCTGAACCCAAGGAAAGGCCTTGATGGTGTGTCTGGTCTTATTTGCTGATCTTAGCTTCCTACTACTTCCCAGTTAAGATTGATTCTGACTTGTCTGCTTACTGTTCCAGAGGACAGAACCCACTTTTTTGTCTTTGTAGGTGTCACATCTTCTGGATGAATCACTCTTCTCCTTTGCTCTTGAAGCAATCTTCAAACTTCATCTCTTCATGGAAGCCTGTTTCTTATTCCCTCAGAATGATGCAGGACCTGTGCACTTTTCTATTTATCCACGAGTTGGTGTCTTCTAGACATGGCAACTTTCTGTAAATACCTACACCTGGTATCTCAATAATCAGCAAATACTATCCAGAATGAGTAATAACCACCTCATGCTATTAAAGACACAGCCTTGGAAATGATGTTTTCTATTTGTGAAATGAACAAAAGATGATTGGCTTGAGGCAGTCTAAGGGGGAATAGCAGGAGGAATTTGGTAATTTGATTTTCATATCCAGCCCCTCATTTATTGAATTTGTGAAGATTTATTACAACTTACTCACCTATAAAATGGAAATCACTGCATTAAAACTTGCCATAGAGGAGATCTGGTTTACAACCAAAAGTGGTAGAGATCATGCCAGCATGACATTGAGCATGTGCTAAGCAATCAAGGAACAACAGCCCTTGGTATTATTACCAGTGCTATTATTTTTTTGCTTCTTTCCAAGGCTCTGATTTCAACCCTACCTGAAATAAGTAGCCCTCCAGGAGATCAGAGGCAGGTGGGTGGGTGAAAAAGGATCGGTTGTTGGTCCCACTCAAGACCCCCAGACCTCCTAGCAGCAGGGGTGAGAGACTGAAACTGAGAAGTTAATTGGCAGTGAGAGCTTCTCAGGATCTGACAGGAGGTAAGAGCAGGGAGGGAGCCCTAGAGGCCTATGTCAGGCTCAGGTCCCCTAGAGTACAAGAGAATGTGTTTGAAGTCTCTAAGCCAACGCCTGCTCTTCCCCAGCCACCACATGATTTAGGCATTCTGGGGAGGCAAAAGTCTCTTTGCTGATTTGAAGGGAAACAGATGTTTCCAGGCCAGAGGCCCTGGTCTTATAAAATGTTCCTTCCCCAGACAAGGCTTTGGCAAACAACTTCCCATTAGCTCACACCCATCCCTTCACCTCTCCACCCCCAACTCTCTACCTTCTCACCCCCCACTCCCTCCTTGCCATGGCTTTTTTCCCCTGCCTTCCCAGCACAATGGCATCGTGAGGAAAACAAAATAGTTCCAAAGACAGACAGTTCTGATCTTAGCAGTTAGACTTGAGGCACTCCTAACTACCCTTCTTTGAGTCTCGGTCTCCAGTCTCTGTAGTAGGAGATGGAGGGAATGTAACCTCTGAAGGTGGCTTAGATCTGATATTCTAGACACAGAAGATTTTCTTCTCAGATGGAGCTGTTGCTATTCTTTCCAGATTACCCTTCATGGAAGTCCCCTGCAAAGAGCATGATCTTGAAAGTTAGGGTATTCTAGTTTTCAGTCCTAGCTGTACCAGCTACTGGGAAAGTAAGAGCTTTACCAAATGCACGTTGATGGGAGCCAAAGTTCAACCTTACAGAGTTATGACAAGGAAACTAGAATTCAATCTCCTGAACAGTATTTTAGAATATTTTTAAAAAGAATGCTGTACCATGCCTTTTTCCTCTGTCAACCTTAGTAGTGTCCATGTAGTCTGGAGTAGGTGTGGAGTAATGTTTGAAGTCGGATGTTACAAAGAGAAGAGCAACTCACTTCCATGATGGCAGTGAGTCAGGATGTGCAGAGATCAGAATGGGCTGTGGAACCTGACTACTGGGTTCAAAAATTAGGTCTACAAACTATCATACTTAAGTTATTAGGCAGGTAAAGTATCCTCTCTGTTCTTCAAAATGTGAATGATGATATTCACACCAGAGAGACACTTCATTTGAAGTACTACTTGATATATGGTATATACTAAGCACACATTAAGTGTGTATTTAAATCAGTAATATTTTCAAGGGTGGAATATGTTCTATTTTGTAATTTGATGTTTCACCTTGGATTTGGGTTTGACTCAAGAGTGTGTGGTCAAAAAAGTTCAATGGCAGAGTCCTGAGCCTGGAGTCACACACACACACACACACACACACACACACACACACACACAAAGCAATGCACACACACACACACACACACACACACACACACACACAAAGCAATGCTCCTTCCTCCTGTTCACTAAAGCATCTCATTTGGAATCCTTAGGCTCCAATAAGAAATCTGAATGCTATTCTGCCTCTAGAGTATGAGGAAGCCAAGCCAGGAGAAGAGGCTGCTTGTTGGAATTGTAGTAGGCTTGGGGCCTGGGAAACTTAGATCATTCCAGCTTGAGGACTTGAGTCACCCCAAGCTGAATTCCTTGTGTCTGAATTGCCACATCCTATGGAGAACAGACAGCCCAACTTGTGTCTGGACTGAAGTTCAGAAGACAGAGTTCATGTGCGGAATCAAATAGCTACATAAAGCTGCTAAGTTTAGGGGTCATTTGTTAAATCATCAGTAGTAACTGTAACCTACAAGCACAGAGAGTAGGATCTAAATCCAAACTTGGCTTACTGTCTGCTTTTTAAAGTAAAGTTTTAATGGAAAACAATTTCTTTTTTTTAAATGTGTTTTCTATGGCTGTTTTCATACTAGAGGGACAAACAGGAGTGACTGATAGAAACCATAGATCTTACAGTCTGTGCTTCTAGCAGAACTTTTATAGACCTTGATAGGAAACTCGAGCAGTATTTAAGGAAATAGTTTTGCTTACATTCCTTCATTTTCTTTCAGAGTTAAAAATCATTCCCATGGTACACATAAGCTCAGAATGTTCAGGCAACTGGTCCAAGGTCATAGTTCTTCGGACTTCTGTCTAGGACCACATCTGCTGGCCCAAGACCTAGACTTCAATTTTAGGACTGATTCTAAATGAGCAGCATAGCTTTGGGAAAGCCCTACCATGCTCTGCCCTCTGTTTCCCATTGAACATGAAGACCATTGGGTAAATTATCTAGAGTAGGTGCCAGAATTCAGATGTCCAAAGTGTCCCTGAGTTGAGTATTCACTGCTAGGTGAATATCTTTGTTTTCCTTTCATCTAGGAATACCAAAGTGAAATGACAGAATGTGTAAGAAAAGGCTGCTGTGAATTCTCTTCTGTCACATGTAGCCACTCACCCTTAGCACCAGAACACAACCTTCCTATGTTCCAGATCAGGCTAATAGCCCACACAAAATACCAGTATAAAAATTAATTCTAGTGTCTGATACAAAGACATGATCCAAGTAGACTCTACTATGTAAAGACTACCTATACTTCAACCTTTACAACAACCCAATCTGGATAGGAGTTGTGAACCCTGGCCTGGGACAAATATGAGGCAGTATATGGTTAAATTATGTAACGTTTTGAACATTTATTTTATTTGTATGTGTGTCTGTGGCAGGTTGGGTAAGTGGTCATGAGTGAGGATGCCCACAGCTGATAGAAGAAGTCATCAGATTCCTTGGAGCTGGAGTTATCGGTGGTTTTAAGTTGCTATATATATATGCTAGGAACCAAATTTGAGTCCTTTGGAAGATCAGGATTCACTCTTAACCCATAAGTTATCTTTTCAGTCCTGTGGTTGAATTCTACATGCCAACTCCTCATACATATACTTTCTTCAGTTCAGGCAGTATAAACCAACCATCAAAGATCAGGAAAGTGGTGAGGGGGCTAGCTGGAAGAACTGTAAGGGAAGGCCAACTTTGAAGATCAATGTTGGCACTAACCTCAGGTAGCAGTAATCATGTCTGGAATCGGTATGATCTTCACTGCAGCCTGACATGGTCCCTGATCTCACTGACAGATGAACATACACTGATGCTCACCTTACCAAGAATCTTGATACTCTGAAACAAATAAATATTGGCATCTAAAATTAAGTAAATACAAATTGATTTAAAGAACAACATGTCAGGTACATCAGCAATACTTCACTGAAAAGTTAATGATTAATTATCACAGTGATATCATATTGTATGGGCCTGGCCACTAGTGAAACACCTACTAAGTGTCAATCATGCTGTTACATGGGGATAGTTACCATAAGAAAGAAAAAGAAGAATGTGGCTTGTAGACCATATAAGAGAGGATCAGGTGGACAAGAAATGACATGCATTGTAAAGAGCTCTTCAGAAAAACATTGTGTTTGCTTCAGAGATATTCCTTCCTTCAAAAGAGTGGACTAAGCTGTTTTACAACACACACACACACACACACACACATATATACATACATATATATATATATATACACGCTTAGGGAGGACCCTGAACTAGATGGAATCTCAACTGCACATTAGAGCTGTCAGTGATACACAGGATTGTATTTGCTCCCATGGGAAAGTGGTAACAATTCCTGTCCTTTCTACCTGAAAATTATTTATATAGTAAAAAACAACCTATAAACATAGACTTTGTTTCCTACCAATGAGACACTTTGCCCTAGTGGTGCTCCCTTGTAGGCCCCCAATGTATGAGGCAGCTCATGGCCCTCATATGACTGCTGAACTGGGGCGGGTGACTGTTATGTAGGGACACTCCACTCCAGAGGAGTGGGATGGAAGGGATAGGGGATAGAGAGTGGAAGGGTGGGACTGGGAGGGGTGGAAAGAGGTCAATGTGATGGAGATGTAACCAAAACAATAAATAAATATATTTTTACAAAGCCTATAACCAATCAATTAACCAGCTAAACCAATCAACCAACCATCCACCCACCCAACCAAAGCAAACTACCCCCTCAGCATCTGAATATATGAACACTGTGCAAATGGTCATTTTAGTTCATTCACTCATTCATGCATGCATTCATTCTTCGAATAACAGAAGCCTTTCATAAATAAAAGTACAGGTTGGCATTTGGCTTGGCTTTAAACTCTGTCTTTTCTTTACTTCTGCTTCTTGTTCCTTTGATTTTTTCTTTTATCTCTAGGATATGAACAACATAAAACATAGTTGAACTGACTATTATTCTTCATTTGAAACTGTTCACACTTTACTGGGTTAATTAAAGGTAAAACAGACACAGTATAACTTTGTGGTCCCAAGACAAAGAACAAATTAAGTACAGAATGTCCATTTATTCCTCTCTAACTTAGATTTCTGAAACCTTTAAAACAAACTGTGAGATATTTTTTATGCCTTCATTGTATATTGGACAGCATCTTGAAAGGCTGGATTTGAGAAATTTTTAAACAGCTTCAGTTAGAAAAATGGTTTTACAGACAGGAGTAACTCAGGAGCAGAGAGGCACTGGACATGTTTCCTATGTTGTCTTATCATTATTCAGCTACTAGACACATGGCTTTCATCAGATCACTTGACATCTCTGTACCTCAGATACTGTTGATAAGCCCACACGGGTTTTCTGATAGAAATAAATAGGTATTGTGGATGTGAAAGTTCCTTAGAGGTTGTGCACACCTTTCTTAGGTGCCTACCCTGCATAGATGTTGAAGGGGGTTACACAGCCATCTTCTGTTCTCAATTGCCAGAGATGTATGTAGGAATAAAACCATTTTCAAAGAGTCACTCAAGCCATAAAGATTTGAATTGAGTTTCTCAAAGCCTTGAAGACAGTGGTAGTAATTCAGTGGGGTCCAGCATAGGCTTTGTTACTCAAAGGCCAATTCTATTTACAAACAGACAGAATTGTTAGGCATTGTTTGGCCCCAACTAACTCTTGAGTCACAATTCAGAGAATTGTTACCATATTTTCACAGAACAGATCTTGTCCATTTTCAATACCAATGTCACTCTTCTTTCATATCCAGCCTAAAGCCTTCTTCTTTCATGGTAACTTTGGGCATCAAATTTGGTTAAAGATAAGTTCAGAGAAGGAAAGGCCAAGCACAGATTACAGACAAGGACTTAGTCATAGACACTGAGCTGGCAAATGTTATGTATGGGAAAGGTTGTAGATAGGATAATGATTATCTACTTTCTACTAAGATCAAACCCACTTCAATTGTGAGCCACACTTTCCCACAAGTTGGAGAGTGTGTGGGAGTAGCGGAGTGACCAGGCTCCAGAACTTGTTGTCTCAGAGACTAAATGGCATCACAGCATGTTGATTTACTGTTTATAGCATCTCAGAGAGCCTTACTTTCCCTATCCATAAAGTGGAGACAGCAAAATTTGTCTCCCAATACTGTGGTATGAATTAAAGAATCTGGGAAGCAGCTAGAACATTGTCTAGTGCCCTGAACCTTATGTAGCTGGTTTTGCTCACTTTGGGTACTCTAATGAGAAGAAAGTGAAAATAGTGCTTCTTAAAAATCAAACCTCATCAACTCAATGCACAGACAATGGCTCTGGGTGCTGGCATTAATGACAGGAGCAGTGTGATCTATGCGATTCAGATGGAGTTCAGCTTGACCACTGGTTGGGTAGATGAGTCACTCCAAGTCAGAGTCTGAGCAGTAACACAGTCGGCACTGTCTGAGAAGGGTGAAACTGCATGTCCTGTTGGCAAACCCTTGTTCTGTGTCCACTCAACACAGTGCTCTTGGGCAAGGATTTGCTTTTATTGATTGATTGATTTCCTAATTGCTTGCCTTCTCTTCCTGGTAAGAATGGACCACAAGATGTCATTGAGGGATTATACTAAATGGTCATCAATCTTCCAAAAACCCTTTACACAAGTAGCTAAGTGGGAACACTAGAAGTTAATTCAATGAGGCTGAAATTACTTTGATAGCACAAGAAAAAAAAAACTACAAGTAGTTAGTCTAATACTTTTTATAAGTTTGTATTATTATTTTTATAAGTATTGTTATAAAAATAATAAAATGTCAGCCAAACTGAGAGACTGTCCTAAACACTAGAGCCTGGACTGAGGATGTAGTTCAGTGACAGATCACTTGTCTAGCATTTCTGATTGTAGCAAGGTTTTATGCATAGATAAACAGAATATAATTGAGGACCCAGAATTAAACCATACAGTTAATTCTGTTTTGATCACAGTGCTTAAATAACTCAATAGGGCAAAGTATGCTCTCTACCTACATACTATCTATCTATCTATCATCTATCTATCTATCTATCTATCTACCTATCTATCTATCTACCTACCTATCTATCTATCTACCTATCTCTATCTCTATCTCTTTCCTCCCAATTTCTTTCCCACTTGTTAAATGTATTTATTTGGCATTATTTATAAACCAAGACCACATCAGGTTCAGAATGTATATATCACATTGACACCTGTATTCTTTCCCTTAAAAAATACAACACATTTTCTAGAGAGTAAATGATGATTTAGGGAACTTGATAATCACTATGGAAAGTTGTGTTCTTAGAACATAGCTATAGTCACTTAGGTCGGATTTCAGACCCTATCAGTATTTTTAATGAACTTAAAAAGGAAATAGTGACTGGGGGCAGCTCAGTTAGTGGAGTGCATAGCATGCCTGAGGCTCTAGGTTTGATCCCAGCACCATATAAACAAGAAGCATTGAAGCCCACTTGCAAGACTAGCACTGAGAGATGAAGGCAGGAGGGTCAAGAGTTGAAGGTCATCCTTGAACGTATAAGCAGTTTGATGCTAGTATGGACTACATGAGACCCTGTTTCAAAGAGAAAATATGAGAAATTATTGACTTGGTTATTGGCTGGAAGATCTTTTCCGAATGAAAATTTCTATGACTTTAACAAATATGTATTGCATTCCAGCAGTTCTAAAATAATGTACATAATTTTAAACTTCATCATAATCCAAGTATGATAAGCTACCACATCATTATCCATGTATTTCTGTTTTTGTGTGTGCTGCATACATGTTCATGTGTGCTTGCACATACATACATGCATGCTTTAATGTATCTGTGTGCATGCGTGTATACACAGGTACACACATGTGTACACATCCATGTGGAAACCTGAGGTTGTTGTGGGTGTCCTCAATCATTCTCTACCTTATATAATAAAGTGGGATCTCTCAATGAAAGCTAGAGCTTTTGGATGCAGCTAACTAGTTTTAGTAGTTTTTCTCAAATCAAACTACAGTCTCTGTATGACCCAGCAATTCTATGTACAAACTGAAAAAAATAATATACATCCACAGAAAAGTTTTCATGGGGAATTTGATAGAAGCATTATTCGTAACATTCAGAAAAAGTGTAAAATGACCCAATTAGTCATCAACTGATGGATTAAAAAATATCCAGTATAGGCATATAATTGAATATTATTCAGTCATGAAAAGGAAGTTGGTTTTTACTCAAGCTACAGTTTCACCAAACCTTGATAAAATTATGTTATGTTAAAAAAATCAAATATACAATATCAAAAGTTGTATGATTCTATTTATGTAAAATGTATGCAATGAGGAAAAACAGAGAGCAGATTAGGGGCTGCCAGGATCTGGGTAGAGGGATGAATTCCTGTTTCTTCATAGACAAGGAAAATGTTCTGGAATTTGTGAAAGTATTTGAACTCTAAACCTTACTGATTTGTGTACGTCACATAGGGAAATTCCATAAATGTGAATTATAGCTAAAAGAAATCTGGGAAGTGGAGGGGCTGGTATTGGGCTTTGTGACAGACTACTTCATATGAGTGTAGCCCAGAGTTCAATAACAATGAAGAGAAAACAGAGACGGGAGCCTGGCCAGATAGTAGTGGCCTTGATGGGTGCTGGGAGCTGGCTCTTCTTTATCATTTTTGCTCCAACCCCTATCTCATATCTCTTAATGTGACCAAAACGTTTTAGTTAAGCAGAAAACTGGAACTCTTCAATGAGATCCTAAGTAAACAACTATATCTTTGGCTTATTTGTAAATGTGGGAGGGTAAAAACTGCACTGGAACTCTTTGAATCCTTAAGTTGCGATAGAACAATGTTTCTCAACCTGTGGGTCATGACCTCTTTGGAGGTGAAATGATGCCTTTCACAGGGGTAACCTAAGACCATCTGTATATCAGATATTTACATTATGAATCATAACCGTAGCAAAATTACAGTTATGAAGTAGCAATGAGAATCTCTTTTTGGTTGAGGGTAACCACTATATGAGGAACTATATTAAAGGGTCATAGCAGTAGGAAGGTTGAGAACCACTGGCATAAAGTCTAGGGGAATAAACGTGAAAGTGCAGAATATTCTAGAGTAGGTTAGGTGGGAGAAAGGGGAGAGGGGGAGAGGGTGGGGCCAGGATGGGTGGAGGGAGGGGACTGTGATAGAGACATAACTTGAAGTAATAAATAAACAAAAAAGAAAAACAAAACAAAACAACAAAAATATCTCTATATTTCAAGCTGTGACATTGGTGAGAATTAGAGTCTTAGTTCCCATGCCAAGAAAAATGAAGTTCCACCTGACTCAAGGGTTATTTAGAGGATTCTGTGGAGTGGATAGGACAGAATTAGAATTACTAACCTTAAGGTCCTATTCTGACTCTCCTGGCTGTCTGCTAAATGGAAAGAAGTCAGAACTTTCCATCTAGTGGGGATGTCCCTTGAATTCCAGGCATGCTGCAGCAGCCTGCACTGGGTCCTTACTCTCCTTTGAGTGCTCTCACCGCAGTTTCTCCCTTATCTCCCTCAAATTCTTGTGGTTAATACTTTGTTTTCAGTGTGGTTCCCTTTTAAAATTTCAATGATGTCAAATTTCTGATATTATTGACTCAAATCTTATCTTTTCCTTAAGGTATCTATGACATCACAATATGCTGAATGTTCACTATGTTAAGATATCTGCCCCCATCACTAGGATATGAAATTCATAAGAATTAAAAGATTAGTCCCTAACGCATGTGCTAAAGCCTCTGTCAGATTACAAGGTCAGTCCTCAGTAGATAATTATTAAACATGAGCATGTGATCCAATGAATGGCCCTACACTTATCTGAATATGATCAACAACACTAATTGGACTTTGGGTTATAAGAAGAAGTAAATAGGAAAAGAGGAAGGGGAGAAGGAGGAGGAAGAAGGAATGAAACTGAAAGTAGTATAAGGGTTAGGGTCCAGGAGGAATGGCACGGAGGGGAATGGTGGGAGGTGGATACCATCTATTTAAATAATTATATTCCTAAGGAATTTTTCAAAGAATTAAAAAGAGGACTTATGTATTTAGCATGTTTTTAATTTGGGTACTAGAATCTACTGACCTTCGTCTGACCTTCTCTTTCTTTTGCTAAATAAGTATCATCACTATTTTATAAGTGAAGAAAATTAAGTTGGGGTCTGATATTATTTGTCCAAGCTCATTCCACTAGGAACTGGCAAGTCAGTTTCTGAACCCACATTGGTCTGATTCCAAAGGCCATTCTCTTTCTGCTACAATATGATGTCCCCGTGGGATATTATTATGTACTATAGCCCAGATATACTCTTCTCCCAGGAATCAAACATCTGCAATGTGCTACCAGGCCCATCGAGCCATAGTATAGTCTCATGTGGTATGTTTGATCATTTTTACCTTGTGAAAAAGGAAGGAATGTGAGGACAGTGAATTTAGGCAACTTATGCAGAAAATGGCAGAGCTAGGATGCTCTCCTAGGCAGCCTGGCTTCAAAACTATGGCCTTTAAGTCCTTTTGTCATGCTATATTTCAGTTCTTAATGAATTACTAGCTCACTTCACACCATTTGATCATGATTCTATATTCTTTCCAAAAGGTATACAAGGAGGGCACAATCTTGTCTTGGAAGTGGTGTGTGTGTGTGTGTGTGTGTGTGTGTGTGTGTGTGTGTGTGTGTGTAAGTTTATACATTCATATATATGAACACTTAAAATGAAAGCCCAATGTTTGGTGTTTGGTTCTAAATTCTTTACTGACTTAAAACCTTTGGCAAATGAATTTCTTTTCTGGAGGTTAATAGAGGAGGTTCTAGGTTTTTGCTGTCAACATCTCCTTAGGGTTGCTGTTTAAGGGTTTAAAGGTGCTGAGTGAATCTCTGCGGTGTGTGTGTGTGTGTGTGTGTGTGTGTGTGTGTGTGTGTGTGTGTG
>CAJQZJ010000275.1:2123905-2162522 GCA_907164525.1 Lophiomys imhausi | reverse complement strand
TGTGTGTGTGTGTGTGTGTGTGTGTGTGTGTGTGTGTGTGTGTGTGTATGTCTTTGTTGTGTACATGCAAATTTGTGTATACCTTTGTACATAAATTTTTCTTTGTAGTTAGTGTAATCCACTACCCACTGGACAGCTCCATTGTGACATCCATTGACAAATCAAACCCCTGCCTCCGCACATTTCAGCCTCCAACTGACCAAGGGACTTCTCTGCTTATGCTGCCTATTTAGAATGACAGCAGCATCCACCCAAACCTCAGTCCTGTCTCCTCTAACTCTCATCCCTCCACTTCACGCATCGTACAAGAAGTTTCCAAGTTAAATTCAAATTCTCATCATTTTCTCCATTTCTGTACTTTCTCCCTTCAGTAGAGGACTGTTGGGAATCTGCAGTCATTTCTCACCTACACAACTGTTAGCCATCCCTTAAGCAATCTCTCACCGTCTCCACATCCACATAGCCATCTTTCTAGTATACTCTTCATCTTTCTGCAGAGATGTATTCCCGAGGTGGTGGTGACCATTACTATTATACTCCTTTCCAAAGATCTTTGATCTCTCCCCATTGCCTGTCATGTAGAACAGCTTCTTCAAGCTGAGCCGCAGAGACCTTTGGAAATGAACCCATGTGTATCTGTGTCTTGGTTAGATTTTCTGTTACAATGAAACCCCATGACAAAAGCAACTCAGGGAGAAAAAGGCTTACTTGGCTTATACTTCTACAGCACTGTTCATTATTGGAGGAAGTTCATAAGGATCAATGCAACCACACTGCAAGGTTGGGTAACCATAAGTTTGGTTATAATGTATATACGAATGGACAAGTGTTGTTGTAGTGAATGGGAAGTGATGTGGTGGTGGTAGAGCCCATGGTCAAGCTCTTAGGTATGAAATTCAGTGTTTGTAATAATCTACTATTGGTCAGTTAAAAGATTTTCACACAAAAACATCATATCACCTATGCTAACTCTTATCAATGGCAATTTATTGGTATTGAGGCTTACCAGAATAGCTGGCACATGACAGTCACAAATTATTTTTCTTTTTTTTAATTTATTTTTTATTTCTTCAAGTTACATCTCAATCACAATCCTCTCCCTACTCCACCCTCCAGTCCCACCCTCCCACCCTCTTCCCCATCAACCTCCCGTCCTATTCCCTTCTTTTGTTTGTTTAAGGTATATCTTTTTCCCCCCAACAGCTCCCCCTTTCAGTCCAACAAATGGTTCTTTCTCTTATAACAATAAATACAATACAAAACACCAGAAATAAATAGGCCACAATTCTGAGAGTTATATGGCTTAGCATACATTCCAAATGTCCAGTCCATGTGTATTTGGCACCTGACTTTAACATTCTACTTTCTAACCATCTCTATGAGTTTAAAGTTCTATATCTAACTCAGCTTTCATACTAACTTGCAACACAATTTTAAAAACATCTTCTTAGATCCAGAATACCCTCTTGATTCCTAAACAACTCAAAATTTAACTATGAGACTCTAGCTATGTATTCTTCAACCACTTCAGAGACCTGAGAGGGATAAATATAACTGATTATATAGGAAGTGCAGGGCCTGATTTTTATAATCAAGACATTCACAAATTTGATTTTAATGATCTTCCTTGAATCATATATGGATAAGTATATCTGTGAAGTAGGTGTGTGTGTGTGTGTGTGTGTGTGTGTGTGTGTGTGTGTGTATTAACTTTGGAGTAGGAAGGCAAGAGTAAAATGTAAAACAATAAATGTTAATTTTTCAGGGGAGAGGTAGATCTTTTCCCTCAAAGTTAAGAATTGGAATCTTGGAAAAGATAACATCGAGAAAGACAAGAAGAGGAACATAAGAAATTATACTATTCTGCACATGGTAGCACAAACCTTAATCCTAGCACTCTGTAGGCAGAGGCATTTAGATCTCTCTAAATCTGAAGCCAACCTGGTCTGGAGAGTCAATTCCAGGATAGATAAGGCTGTTAAGATCGAGAAACTAAACCAAACAAAACAAAAGACAAGCACAAAAAAATTTTTTTTTAAAAACCCCAAGAAGTTAGACAATTCAACAATACACTGGCCTAAGAAGTTTACAACCTACTCTGGCTGTTGAAATGACCATTTACTCACTCCACACTAGTACTACAACTACTCCACTTACATTAATGTACATTTGGTGCAGCTGTTATGAATACAGATATCATATAGCAGCCTTGGGTATCAGTAGACGTTATAGAGGAAATTCAGAGGGGATATGGCAACCAGTGTTACTCCTTAAGAGCATCTATCTTCCTATCATCTCTCATCCCATATCTTATCCCAAAGCTCATAATATATATATTGGATACCTGAATCACATGGATGGTCAGTTCCAAGGCAGGATCCAATCCCAGAGTTTGTCTTACTCCCAGAACATGGTCATTTTGCTATATAGCATCCATGCCATGAATCAACAATGTCTTGGCTGAAGATGGTTAATACATTCATATTTGAGTAAATAAGATCCACTTCCGTGAAATAAGATAAACAAGACAAGGTAGAAGGTTAGCAATTTTCAAACAGCCAAGAGAAGATGTAAGGAAATAATTAAAGCCTTTCCCTAGGTAAAAACTGATAATTGTCACCCTTATTGATTTAGAAAGGTCTGAGCAATAGAGCATTGAGTTGGGTGATGCTGATAATATAACAAAAAGACTAAATATTGTATCCAGTCAGTCAATAAATGGTCAGGCATGTTGAAAGATTGTTGATGTCCAGGTAAGATTATCAAGAGAGGTGGAAAATGCCAGGGAAAAAGAAGCAGCTGACAGGGTCTATGCTTCTGTTAGTGCCGTGTTCCTAAGAGGGTCTCACATAATCTTACCACCGGGGCCCTATAAGCAGCAACATACAGCCTTGCCCAATCTCTATTCAACCTCTTAATTTAAATTAGAATCAGAGAGACATTTGATATACCTTAGGTCACACAGTGAACTCAGTGAAAATCTAAGGTGGGATGCGGTATAGAGCTTCATCACAGTGAATAACACTACTGTGGCATTCCACACTGTGAATAGCATTTAGTAAGGATTGAGAACAGCACAAAGAGATTACCTTTCCCAAAGTTCTTGCCATGATATCACTACATTTGGCATGAGGTATCAATGTGGCTTTCAATATCTGTAAAGAGAAATTTTCTTCCTGTTTCGGTTGTGTTCATTTACTTGCTGTCCTCCACTCCTTTGATGTTAAAGCTCTGGTCCCATTGCTCTGGCATTTCTTAGAGTATGGATCCACTTACCCCTTCTTCCCACCAGCCATACATGTGGGTAGTATAGTCACAGGCCTGGTGCTAAAGACACAGTTAGCTCTGCCTGTTCCTTACATTCACAAGAACCTTGTAGTGAGGTGAGCCCTGCCCCCCCCCCCCCCATTTTGGAAATAGGCCCAGAACAGTGGTGCAGTCACTACATAAGGCCACATGCTCGAGATATGTGGAATGTGCGGCCACATGCTCGAGATATGTGGAATGTGCATCAAACCCACTATCTGTCTACGTCCCCTGTGGAGGTGTGGGCCCATCACCATGATGCTTCTCTTTGTCGTAAACAGCAGATTTGATTCCTCTTCTAAACTCTCATACAACCTTGCACAGCCTTCACCTAATATCTCTGGGCCCCAACCACCAACTGGCTTCCTTTGCCCCATGAAGATAAGCCTCACTAGTCAATTGGACACATCAGCCGTGGAAACCTTGAGTTACCAGAATGGGGGCAATGGGCTGGCCAGGCACGGTTGAGGCATCCAGTGCTGATAAGGCCTTGACATGGCTGGACAAGCTCACAGAGACGTAAGGCTTTGCGTAAGCACAAGATTAGAAGAATACATTATTCAAATATTTATTTTCTTGCAGGAATTGACATAAAAAAGGGAGTGGGGGAGATTCCTGGAGACAGATAAGACCCTGTGGGCCTTTCTGTGGCATGGCTTTGAATATGTGGTTATTACAGAAATCAATTTAATATTAACAATAAACAATACAGGCTGCAAGTGTCAGCTAGAAACAGCTGTAGTTTCAACTTGTTAGCAGAAGAAACCAGGGGTGACAGTGTAAATTAAAGAATAAGCAACAAGGAAATGTTAGCCTACTTTGCTCTTGGGCTAGACTAATTTAGATTCAGGACTGTGGTGGTATTTTCACCGGGAGTGGTAGAATAAGACTCATAAGGGTGGGCAACGTAGTCTTTAAGTGCATGTTTAATTTTTATTTCTTTGAAGCCTGAAGCAGATGTGACACAACATTGATATGCATGGGTAGCATGTGGATTATTGTATTCTCCTTATACTTTCTGCTTTTAGTTTTGGTTCCCAGGATTAAAAGAAACAAACACATCTATGACACCTATCAATTTACACTTTGCAAAGCTTATTGTACAAATAACCTTGAGAGCAAGAAAAGCAGGGTTTATTGGTCACATTTGCATCCAGGGAATTTGCTATTTGTGAGGAGGATAGCAATGGGGTTTAGACCAAGGACACATTGTTGGAGAGTGATAGAGTTGGCACATAGCCAAAGGCTGACATAGAGACCTTTGCACTGCACTCACCTTGACTTTGAAGACACAACTGTTACCCTCTTACAGGAAAATAAATCTCTATAGGGTTTCCATAGGTCCAAGGACTGAGACAGTGCTGAGGCACTAACGAACTCCAGCTTCGTGGCCATTCCTCTTCACTTCACTCCATTAAGCAGCAATGAGTCACTAGCTCAGTAACTATTTCCTGAAGCCTCGATAGGAGACTATGACTTCTACGTAGTCTGCTTGATGTTTCCCATGAACCCATTTGCTCTTTGACCTACTCTTTTCATAGGTTTTGCTGTTTCATCTTCCCAGGGCCTTCTGTTTCCCCCTCCCACCTCAGATGAAACCCAGAATATCTTGTAGAGTGGACCAGTGTGGTAATCCATGGCAGTGGCTTTGAAAAGACTTAGAGGTAGACCCTTTTCAGCCTTATCGGCTTCTGCTGGGGCTATAAGACTTTGAGCATTATTTGTTCCCTTTACCAAAACACCCTTCCTCCTTAGGTAGCTCAGTGAATACTGAGGAATTATCTCTCCAACTCTGACTGGAGATTGGACACTATGACTCACATTGTGTCCTGGCCTCCCAGTGCAGGAGTGGTGCCATCACACAAGCAAGGCAACCAGTGTCTCATTTCCCAACTTGCTTTCTACAGCTCTACATTACCATTACTCTATCACTAATATATTGGTCACAATGAGGCTTCAGAAAATCTGAAAACGTCTACTGAGCAACCAGCTCAAGACCCCTGGTTGCCTTCAAGTTAAGAGTTCACACTCCTTAGGTTGGCTTAAAATCCCTTCAGGTTTTGAGCTCCACCAATGTCTTTAGTTTTGGTGCATTCTTGTGTGGCTTTTTTATACCAGGATGACCTGATGTGGTCTGTAAACCTGCCAGGTTGTCCTACTCCTTAATAACTTTTCACATGAGACTTCCTGTTCCTGGGAAAGCGTTTTCTTTTCTCTCCCAATCTTCCATCTTACTGATCCCAATCGGCTTCTAAAGTTCAATGCCAATGTCCTGTCACTCTTTCCAGCCAGCTTTCCCTGGGCAGAAAGGCCCTGCTCCTATGAGGGCTCACATCACTGACCACATATAATGAGTTCCACGGAAGCAAAGGTAATGTCTGGTTCATCTCTGAGTTCCTAGAATGCAATGCAGAATGCTACAAAGAAGTCAACACAAACCAATGGGATAAACAAACACCAATGCTCCTAGGGAGGATGTCACATTTGAGCAAATGCTTAGAGACTAACGGTTGGATAAAGAAAAGTGGGAAGGGGCTGATTTCCTGGCAAACAAAACAAACAGAACCTTCTTTGTTGCTCAACCACTTCTCCCCATAGCTTGTAATCTATATAGTACAAAGCTAGTTACCAATTACTTAATTTGAACATAATGTACATTTGGCTCCTCCATGAAAAACAGGTAAAAAGTCAGCGCAAGTACTATATTTCATTTCTCTGTCAGTCCTTTATGTGGCTTAGAAGAAAAAGAGTAAAGTGCGGAGTGTCAGAACAAGGGCCTTGAGGTTAGAAGTCAGAGTCTTTCAGATATTTATTCTTACTCTCTGGGACATTAGCCAGTTTATTGATAAAGCCATCAAGACCCTTTACTTACTCACCGTTAAAGTGAAGAGAAAAAGAAGCCTCTATCTCATTCTTATGGTTACGACTAGAGGCACAGCACATAGCATATTTATATACATATACATAATTATTTATTATAAAAATAAATGTTTATTGCCTTCCTTTCTCGGTACAGATACGTATATACAAAGGAAAAAAATAAACATCCTGTTACCTCACAAAATGCCTGGTCTAACAGAGGCCATATGTAACACATATATAAATATGGATTATCAAGTTTGATAACTATAGCACTGGAAAGGGTATCTGGGTAGATAATTTAGATGAATAAATCTGAGGGTGTCATTCTAGGAAACAATTGAAAGATAAATAAAATTTATATAAAAAAATACATGTGGCATGTGCCAAAGCACTGTGGCAGGTGACAACATAAGCTTTGCTGTCCAAGAGACTCATTAGATGCTAATGTGGATTCTGGATTAGTTAGTTAGTGATTGGGAACTCGGTCTCAGGAGTCAGTCTGCTGAATCCCCATGCTGGCTCTGATACTGACATTTGTCAAATGTTTTTTACCTCTCTGGGATTTGATTTTCTCACCGGTGAACTTCCAGTGATGGAATACTGCCCTCATTGAGAGTTTAGGTAAGCTAACTATGGAGAGCATTTGTAACGGTGGCTGGTGTATGAAAAGCACATTTTAAACACTTGCAATTCAAGCTGCTGATTCTTTTCCTGGGACTCCATGAAAACACTAATATGAAATAGAAGCAAAAGGTCTTATTTGGAGAAACCCTATTTCAGAGTATAACCAGGTGAAATAAAGAGGAAATTGGGGGTGATGTCAACCCTTGTAGTATTGACCTACAATTCCAGGTACTTGGAAGCTGAGACAGGGGGACTGCAAGTTCAAGGCTTGCTATAGATTGTGTTCAATGTCAGTCTGGACTATGTAAGGAAACACTCTCTTAAAAAACCAGACAAACAAGCAAATAAAACAAAAAAGAATTAGAGCCCTAGTTTAATGGTGGAGTGCTTCTCTGGCATGAATAAGGCCCTGGGTTAAAACCTCAGTCCTGAAATTAAATATATAAGTTACACATGCATACACACACAGACATATACACACACATACACATACACACATGCACACATATATACATGCATATACACACAGTCACACACACACACACAAATTACTAAATCAAGAGCCAGAAGCTCAGTTTGTTTTTCTACAAATGGTGTAACTCTTATCCTTAGGAATACCATGCTTCACACTAGCAGTGTTACTCCTGAGACATGGCCAGACAAGTCCAGGGGACTTGTCCTCTGGGCCTGCCATTGGCTATCTAGATCTACACAAGGGTATTGAGATTCCTGAAAGAAAGTTATGATGCTAAGACAGATAAAATGTTAATCTTCATGAGAGTAAAGCCAAAATGAACAAAAAACAAATCTGTAGGGGCCGCCTCTACTTTCTTCTCCCTAAGGATATTTTTGTGGACTTTTCAACTGTCAAGAAACCAGAAAAATTGCTGTTTACTTCTCCCCTGGCTTCTTTGGTGGAAGCAATGCCTCTTCAACCTGTTACAGGACTTAGATATGATTCAGAAGGAGCCATTTAGCCATATTAAGTTCCTGGCCTATGATCAGGGTGAGAGGATCTGAATTCAGCCCGAAGTCAGATGTGCACACCACTCACCCACAACCTGTCCACAAGCAAGGAGGCTCCTGGGCCCTTTTGTGCTTATCCTAATTTGTGAATACTTCCCAGAAAGAAATACTCACTTCTCCTTTTTCTGGCAAGGGAGCCTGATGAAAATCCCTGTAAATAGGGTTTCTCCCTCCCTTTTGCACTGACCTCGCACAACCACATGCTAATGCAAATCAGTCCTAACCCAGCCAGGGGTCTGTGGGAAGGCTGCCAGGCACTGGAGAACAAACATGCAAAGAATGTTATTTCATTTCTGGCATCCTGGGGAAAGAGGGCTGAGAGAGGGAAGTTGGGCAGTCAAAGAACAAACTGGGTGGAGAAACAAAGGGAGAAAGTATTATTATGAATATATACAGCAATAAGAGTAAAGAACATTGGAAGGAGTTTGTTTGCATGAATAAAGGGCCTACTGGGTGCTCAGAATTGCTATCTAAAACTTTTAATTTAAAGTATACATGTGAATTTTAATGTACAATGTATTATTCTTACTTTTTAAATGTAAAATAATGCTTGGATTTTTTGCTTGTTTGTTTGATTCCTTGCTTGTTTAAGCTAAGCATTGTTTGTCTATTTTCTACAGGGTCTAATTGTTAGCCCAATTAGATAGAAGGCTTGGAACTCACTGTTTAGTCCAGGCTGGCTTCAAACTTGTAATCTTCTTGACTTGGCCTCCAGGAATTTTTCATAAGTTACTCAGTGACCAACTAGCAGATCCAGGATCTAAACCCAGATACTAAATTTTCAAATCATGACCCTTAATGTCTTCACAATGCTGCATGATTAGTTGCCTTTTGTCAGACTTCCAAAGGAAACTCTGAACCATTGTCCCACATCCCATGATCCTCACCATCTATCTCTTCCCTTCCCTCCCGTGACATGGATCAAATTCCAGCCTTTACCACAACTATGATAAACACACTCAACTACACTCCCCAGCCCCAGTCTCCTCTATTAAGTCATACACTGCAGATGTACTTCTTACGTGCAAATCTCCCTTGTTACTGTTGCTCAGAATCCACCAATGGCCCCCTTAGCATGAATCACAGGGTTTATGAGTCCCCCCCCTCCAACTTTGTTTACTGTATGCTTTACCTATCTTGAACTTTCTATCAACAGCCACATGGGACTGTTCCAATGTGTCATCTCCTTCTGTAGTTGTTTCAACCATTTCTTCTACTTAGGATGTAACCTTCCTCATTCTAAATGTTCAGTATTACTAAAACCCCACTTAACAACCCCTCCTCTAAGGAGCACTGGATAACGAAGACTATAGTTTCCTTATAACTCACATGCTTCCACTGAGGGATCAATCTACCCGAAGGCAGTTGACTTGTTGAAGTTTGATTTCAATACCAGATGAAGTTTGTTAAGCTTGAGCCATAGGACTTCAAAGTCCAACTCAACCTCTGTGTAAAAGAGATATGCATATACTGTTGACTCTGGTGCCAAAAGGGTCTGTTAGATTCAGGGTTTTATTGTTGATCAGTTAAGTGACCTTGGGAAGTCATGTTTTAGTGTTGTTTTCTTTATCGATGAAATAGAGAATTGTAGTACTACCATAGAGGTACTTTGGAACATCACTAAGCTTCAAAGAGTTAGTTGACCTAAAGACCTTAGCAGAATGCTGGCATATAGCAGTCAAATTTGAGAAATGGTTAATGACAATGATGGTAGTGGTAGGCAGGCATCTGCCATTGCTTTATGGCTAACAGCTACAGCTGTTTATATGAAACACTACCTCCACCTTGTCATGGAGTGATGTTTAGCATTGATCTTTGGTATTTGCTGAATAAGGTATCAACCAAGTGTCAGGCCATTTGTTTGTTATGAATTCGCAGACACATAACACAAGATTCCTGAAGTCTCCACTATTGGTCAATGGCAGATTCTCTGTGAATCTAAAGACTATATTAGGGACTATATTAGGGACATGTTCAAGGATCTCATAAAGGATACGCAGAAGGAAGCATAAAACATCTATTCTTTTATCATGCCTTATGGGAAAATGACCCCAAATTTACCACTATTATGTTGAATGAATGCCTAGGGGTCTTGTTTCCCATCTCAAAACACCCCCATTTAAAGGAGGATCTTACATGTATTTGGTATCTTTGATGTTCCGTTGGCTGCATTATGCCTGGGAACTCTGTATGAATACTATGCATGAGTATTTGTTTCACAACAAAACTCACATATGAGCTAGGTGGTTCATACCTTCAATTCTAGCACCCAGGAAGTGCAGGTAGGAAGATCTCACGTTCAAGGGCAGCTAGGCAGATAGAGCAAGTTCGAGTTTCAGAGTGAGATCTAATCTCAATAAAAAGACAAGCAAAACTAAAATTTTCTAAAAGAGGCAGCAACAATATCTCCATTTTACACAGATATAAAAATTATGACATCCCTCCAAAACAATAAATATCTTATTCAGTAAAAAAAAAAAAAAAAAAAATGACCCTAGGGCAGTCCGTCCCAATCATATGACCTTAGCCTCAGATGATTTGGGGTACTTGGATGTATGGATATATAGATATAGGACAAGAAAGCAATATGTGCCTCAATGTATATTTAAGATCTCTGATCCAATCCATTCTGACTTTGGGTGACAGAAGATAGGCCATATGTATGCTTGGGTCAATGACATTTGCATTCTCAGGTACGGCAATTCTGTACTTCAAATATAAACACTGATTGGGTTTACTAGTCTGTCCTCAAGATAAAAGAGAAAGAAAAAATATCAAAATCTGGATTTTGTCTCGCCTTTGCCTCTCGACACATCATTAATGCTGATGCCCTACAGTCCACTAACACTTTCACAGTATAAGTCTTCTCAAAGCCTCCTCCTTTACAGGTAGAAGTGGGCTCAAAGTTGGGGAGGACAGATCTCTGTGCAGTGCCTGTGTCCATAGCCAAGCTGAGGAGAACAGGAAAAGGTTAGAGGACCTGTCCTTTGACCTGGGTTCATTTCTGGAATACAGTCTGAGCAGAAGAGGACTTTGCCACTGGTTTGTGGTACTGATAAGGAATGTAACAGTTAGACAGACAGGACTGTGTACATGCTCCTAAGATGATGGACCTAGGTGAGAACTGTGATTGCAAGGGGAAGACATCTGTTCCTTGGCTCATCTGTCTCTGTGCTTGTCCCTAAAAGAGAAGCTAATGTAGACAGTGACAGTAACAGCATCCTGAGAAAAGCAATGCTTCGAGAGTTAGGACCCTTATGTGCTAATCCTGGCTCTATCTGCCTAGGGAACAAAATAAAACCTCTTAGGATGTTGGTTCCTTCACTGTACACCCAGAAAGTGACCTTCAATTCTGATCTGCAGATTAACTGTTTGTGTAGCCGATTGTAAGTTTGCTAGGAGTCACCTCTTTCCTGCAGACAAGGACCTCATTACCAGTACTGCATCTTCACGCAGAGCCTGAGGAAGTGCCATGATAGAGATGCTGTGCTGTCTGAGCTCCATGTCTTCCTTGCAACACCACCTCTCCCATCCGGGCCCTCCATATTCCAGCTGCATTCTCTCCTATACCATGGTGTCTCCTGTTTTCCAATTCTCATACTCTATTCTGTTAGATAGTATCTTAATATCTATGTTAGTTATTTATGGCTGCCCTAAAAAATGATCACATATATGCCTTCCTTAGTTTGACACACCTTGTAGATGACCAACGAATACAACCTTTCTTACAGCTTTTCACAATGCAATCATTTATGAGGAGAAGAAGGAGCTGCTACTAAATATTTTGGAAATGAGATAAGCTGTACTGTTCCATTTTTGGCTCACCATATTTTTTCACACTGAGTCCCAAACTATGAGGCCTAACCATTCTTTCTTCCCACATCCACTGGTTTATCTGATTCTCAATCCAACCCAGCCTAATGTCCATGCTATAGTTAGGATCATTACCTCAAATCACATGTTGAAATCCATTCTACATCTCCTCCAAAGATTTTGATGCTTCCCTGTTACCTTCAGGAGAGAGTCTAGCTCCTCTGCTTGCCATTCAAGATGATCTTTGTATCTCAGAGTCAGTTTCCACCCCTTTCTACCCTCCACAAGTTCACATGAGCAGTCTGTGCCCCATCCTTCTGGAATACTGGCTGGTGTCCCATTCCTGGATGAAATCTTGATGCAGTTTGAGGAAAGAAACAGCCTGCCTTAGAGTCCCCAGCAGGTTTTAGGAGCCTTGCTGTCTGTCGACTAAAGAACAGCATTATTTTTCCTCTGTGAGTCTCTCTTGGCTTGGGATACATGGCCGTGTTTGCTTCTGGCTTGAGGACAGCTCTTCCCCTCTCTGGGGCCCCAAATGTGCATTTTGAAGAGGTCAGTATGACCTGATGTGGAAGAGAATTAAGTCATGAAGCTGCCCCCAGTCACCCTCATTGAATGACCAAAAAAATGCTGGGCACAATAGCCAAAGACAGTTCACACCCATCTTGACCAGGGATGGGGGAAGACACCAGAGGCCCTGACCCCTGGTGACATCAGGTATGCTTGACCATCCTCAGCTGGATGCTTGATATATACCCTGAAAATGGGCTGATCTGGTGTATAGGCTAGGGTGTGACATGAGAAGAAGAGAGTGGGGAAAACTCACAGAGCGGTGGAAGAAGGAAGATCCTGAGATTGTACAAGGCAGACAGGGAAAAATGATAAGCAGAGAGAATGGAACAGAAAGAACAACGATACAGACAAGGAGACAGAAAGCCAAAGGGAGGTCCATGCAGAACCCAAAAGCTGCACAGGCAGGAAGAGTGACATAGAGAAGGAGGGAGTAATCATGCTTAGGAAGGAAAATGGAAGTGAGAAAGAGGCTGGAAAAGAACAGAAAGAAGCAATAAAGAAATGGATAGAAGTGAAAGCAAAGATGGAATTAAGAATGGGAGGGATTAGATGGTGCAAAGGGAAGAAAAGAAGGAAAGAAAGAATGGAAACAAAGAAAGGAAGCAAAAGAAAGGCAAGAGGAAAAGTGTAACGGTTGGAGAGGGGACAGAAGAATGCAAAGAATAAAGCCAGAAAAATTAGCAGGGGTCAAGAACAAGTCAGAAGAGAGCGGGGCAGGAATTACATCCAGCCTCTTCTGGCTTCTTTGCCTGGTGTGTCCTGGATCCACTTTGGGCAGCAGCCTCATCTCATGTTGGTTCAGACACTGCAGCATGGCCAGCCAGGAAGACTTCATCTCTGTGCATCTCCTTTCTCCTAGCAGCTGGAAATCCCTCAGATGTTGTCTGGGTCATGTCTGGGACTTGGCTCAGAAGCCAACAGAAAGGAAGGGAATTTTAGCTGTACCCTAAAAGCAAGTCATCTGTGTGGACTGATATTTGCCTGCATAGATTCCAGGGTCTTGCTATATCCACTTCTAATCTCTGGAGATGTACAAGTTCTCAATTTTTAAAATGTCTTTGGAGGTGGCCTGTTCAAGTCTCTACAAGTGGATAATCTCAGACATCCCAATTGTAAATCATTTGGCCAAGGCCTCATAGCAACTTAGGACAAGAGACAGGGTGACTCTTGGGTCTCTGGCCTCCCATCAACTGGGCACGGACTTTTGAAAGTTATCCCTAGAACACTCTTGATGTGTTTCATACTATTTCCAGTAAATTCTGTGCTGATTCTTGGCACAAGGAGAGGAAATGAAGAGGGTAGGATAGGAATGTAAATAAAAAGAAAGGTTGGAATGTCATCTAACATATAATTAGAGTATCATGGTAGTGGCCGTAACTGCTTTTGCAATGGGTCTCCTAGACTGTACCCAGGAAAGAATGGTACCCTGGGGGTTGTAGAAAGGCCACAAACTTTGTCCAAGGCACTCTGATCCCTGAATGTCTGGAAAGGCATTTCTAGTCCAGTTGCCTGAACTTCCTCACAGAAACATGAGAGTCTAGAAACTATAGGGAACAACTCATTACATGAAAGTTGGGGGTGAAAACACTTGAAATTGCATTAGGAGTTGGTTTCTCAGCAGAGCAGCCATCACAGACACTCATGGTTTACTGTTTGTATGCTGCTGCGAGGAGGGGGTGGCATGACAAAGTTAGAAGTTCTGAGTAGGTAGTGTCGTATTTAATGGGAAAACTGAAAATATGTTGTTCTTATTCCATCTGTGCTAGGATCTGCTTTGTGTAAAAGGCCCCCTTTCAACTCCTTGACCTATACCATGTCTTTGTCAGATTCCTGTTATTATCTAGTGACGGTACTTTTGAGTTCAGGCACTGGACCTATGTTAGCCTAGTATATATTATCGTGTCTCCACTTATTTATTTGTGGCTATGATAAGGTTTTCAAGCCCATCTATACCTTAACTACTTTGCCTTGGTACAGAAGTTTTTGAAGGACTGATTCAAATAGGATATTTAGAAGAGAGAGAAAAAGAAAGATTAGGAAGAGAGGCACAGAGAGACAGGGGGAAACAAGAGAGAGAGACAGAGACAGAGAGACAGAGAGACAGAGAGACAGAGAGAGAAGAGAGAGAGAGAGAGAGAAGAGAGAAGAGAGAGAGGAGAGTGCTGTAGGGTAGTAGAGTAATGGTAATAGAACAATCCCTCTGGTACATTATGGGAATTCCTTGACTGGTAAGATAAGGTGTAGAGGGTTGTGAGTAAATGAAAAGACTGGATTTCTGCATTGAAGTAAACATTTATTCAACATTTTACAAAGATAAGAAACAAACACACTAAATCATTTAAGGCTCTAGTAAATGTGCATGAGGCCAGTGGGAGCTATGATACCTAATATGGTCAAGGAAGGATTTGAAGGAAAGTGAGCAACTATTATGTAGAAAAATCAAAGGAAAAACATAGTGAAAGTGTGCAATGGTGGGAAGTACCTTAAGAAAAGATGTGTTCCTGGAAAGTGATGAGGGAATGGGCCAGAGTTGGGAATAACACAAAATGTTCTTCCACTGGAATGTGATCATCAGGCTGCAAACAGGGACCACAGTAGGCATTGGTTTTGAGGTAAAATACAGCATCACAAATAGTAGTAACAGTAGTTACTATTCTCATTCTTGATTTTTGTCAAGCACCAGTAATAAGGGAGTTAGTGTTTTCTGGTTTTATGCCCTTTTCATGTAGCAGCTGACTTATGAGGTAGGTACTATCATGATTCTACCTTACATGTGAAACATAGAGAAGTGGAGAAACTTATCAAGGGCCATCATATGGTGGTTAAATCAAAGTGTCTCAGACAAGGTAAAACCTACCTTTGTTTACTACAAAGACCTGGTGTGTGTGTGTGTGTGTGTGTGTGTGTGTGTGTGTGTGTGTGTATGTTATATGTTACTGGGCATATAGATTCACAAGCTCCCTTGTCTTTCCTTTTGCTTCTGTTCGATAACTCTTCACATGTGCCCACAATCTAAGAAAATATCAAACTGTTGTCTTACCTAATATCTACGGTGATATTTGGAACAACCTCTGGAAGAATAGTTTGTTATTTCCTAGTTTATAGACGAAGTTAATTATCTCCAGTATATAGATGGGAAAGATGAGGCCTGAAGTATTTTCTGAGATACAAAGACTGTAATCAAAGTCCTCTGGTACACAAATCTGTATTCCTCTCATTGTAATCAGTGTTTCTTGCTACTACAAAGTCCTCTTCTGGTTCCTCTTACAACACCACACACATGTGTGGGAAAGAGCCAGGGTAGTACATGGAACATTGGTATCACCTGGGATGTGGACTCAACTGTAGTTCTTTGTCATGTGACTTTGTTCAAAATCATTACTGTCTTTATCCCCACGCCCATGTCACTGATAAGGGAGATAATAAGAACACAGCTATGTCATAGGGCTATGGTGGAAGTTACATGGGATTATGTGTATACGTCTTTCATGGTTCCTGGTGCAATGACTTCTCTGTGTAAGAACATTGCTATAATCACTATCCAGAAGGTGAAGATGTAGTATTATGAAAATCAGAATTCTAGTTTGAATTCTGAATGTCTACCTAATGCATAAGTCTCAGGACTACTGAATTTAACTTTTCTTTACATAGACAGAACATCATGCCTGGAGGAGGAGGAATTGGTCCAAGGTGGTATTGAGAAGTGAGAATGGCTGTCTACTTTCTGACCTCAGAACCTTGTTTTCTGCAATTCCCTTCTTCCTTCAGGGCCTTGTTTTTTTTTTTTTTTTCCTCCTTGTCCAACCCCACCCACATCTACTAAGTCTTTCCTCTGAGACTCTGTTCCCACCATGAATGTTGGCACTTCGACACAGAAACCAGGCTCCTTTGGCATTCTTTTCATAGAGCAGGAGCCAGAGAGGTGAAGGTGGGCCTGAGGCAAGCATCTGAATGTGTGGGAATGAGTCCCCCACCCTAGGAATCAAGCCTGGCTGCTTCTGGCATGTTCACTGAGGACCCCTTGGCAGCCAGCCATTATTAGAAGAGGCAAAGCAGCCAAGACAAGACGGAGGCTAATTACCTTGAATAATAGGAAATTGGAAAGCAGTTACAAGAAGGGTGTCTAAGCCACTAGCCAGGTAAGGACAGGGACCACAATTGCCTAGCCTGGCTTCAACCATTGGCCCAAGTGTGGATCACTTAGGATCACCCTGGATTTCAGCTATCCAAGGGATAAGAAGCTGGCCCCACTGTTAGGCCTTTGGGGGACTCTCTCCCTTTTCTGCTCTTGTTTGTTTTCATTCAAAGCAAAACAAATGAAACAAACAAGGAAATTCAATTTAGATGAGGCATGATTGCTGATGTTTCTGGTTTGTTACACGAGGATGAGCTTAGGACAGAAAATTAGCCTTGACTTTCACTCCTTCAATAGGTCTCACCCTGAAGCAGTGTGTAAAATTACATGGACGGAGGGGCTGCAAAAGCAATTTGCCTTACTAGGTAGGGCAAAGAAAGGGAGTTTGGATGAGAGGGGGGCAGAGCCAAAAATTCAAATAAGAAATAGAGCAAAGAGACTGAGATGCACTCAGAGAAATAAAACCTTGCGAGAAAAATAACTGGGAAGGAAAATGACAGACACAGACAGGAATGTATATGGAAAATAACCAGAGACAGTTTATAAGAAAAAGAGATACTAATAAGAGAATAGAGAGGCCCTGTGTGGGGTGAAAAAGGAAAACGATAGAAGCAGGTCATTGAGAAGGGTAGGAGACCGGGGACAGGGAATGAGAATGGATCTCATGCTTTGCCGCTACCCAGAACTCTCAAGCTGTAGTGACTAATGCGCCTTCATTTAAAAGTGCTACAACTTCAGACCAGGCAGAGCATGTAGAGTTTCAGACCGCAGAAGTGGAGGGAGCTGGGAGCCCAGGCTCTTCAGTAGGCACAGTGGTTCTCTTCTCTTCCATCAGTTGAACCTTTCTGAGATGGAAGAGTTAGTTTCTGACTGTGCTTTGCATGAAAACTTGGTTCTTTCTGAACCTTTCCTCCCCTGAATCTCCCCCTTCCTAATCTCCCTCTGTCCCAGAGGACTCCTTTCAGGGGTGGTAGAACCCAACCTTACTTCATGGAAAATGACTCCTCAAGAGTTGTCCTTGGAAGAAAAAAAAAAAAAAACCTTGATAATTAGGGATTGAGAGCAAAATGGACAGGAGAAAATCATTAACCCTTTCTGCTTGCCTTCTATTCACCAGGCGTTCTGGCAAACTCCATGTTTCTAGTATCTTTTATTCTTATTAATAAAGTTCTGTGTTATCTTGTAAGGCAGGAGTGACTACTTACCCTTTTTTCTAAAGGAAGAATTTGTCACTTACAACAGAGAATGATCACTTGTCTGGGGTCAGTTTCTGAGCACAGGGGCACAATCAGGATTCACACCCAGGCTAGCCTGTCCCCAAAGCCTGTGCTCTTTATGCTGCCACATGCTGTGTTTTTGGCTCAGAGGGAAGAAAATAATTTTTGCTGAGGAATGAACAAGCAGAAAATGAGAAACCCCAAGCACAGACATGGGAGCTATTTTAAAAATCAAGACGAATTCAGTCAGACTTCACGGGAGGAGAGTCGCCAGTGGGATGGGAGACTGTTCCAAACAACATCTTGGCTCCCTGTCAGGGCAGCCCAGATCGCAGGGCCATTAATGAAATCTATTTTATAAAGAAATAAATAAAACAAAGGTGTGTCCAGAGATAGAGAAAACAAACTAATAACAAACACATTTCCAAAGCAGAGGAAGGAAGGTGACCCTACCTCAAGAGTCAGGAAGCATAGATGGTTAAAGGCAGTTGGACAAAGAAAAAAAAAATGATGGAAAGTATTTATCATTTCAAAGATGGTAACCAATTCATCAGCTCTCAGCATTAATTCCTTTGGGGGAATTTATCAATAAGATTCATTGTGTTTTACATAATGGGATTGTAAACATTAGCTATGTTAACACCAAGTTGCTACAGTGCCACTCAAAGACTGGGCTACTCTTTCTGACTTAATGGGTAAGAACCACCAGGAAAGGGTCTGCTCTGTTATGAGATGAGGTATTTATTCATCTGATTCATCAATCTGATGGATGAAGGGCTGAGGGAATTCATGATTGCCATAATCCATTAGCAAGAGCAACAGAAATAACAGTTAATACTTCTTATACTCTAACACCAAGTAGTCTAGAAGGATAGATAGGCAGATGAATGGGGATACAGATGGAAAGACAGAGAGTGAACAGGAGCCATGCATATTTTCATAGAGAAGAAACTGGAGGCTCAGAGAATGAGCACCAATAAAGAAAAAGACATAGATTTGAATCCAGATCTATCTGCCTTTCAGGTATGCCCCTAAGGAGGAACAGAGGTATCAGAAGCCATCAGAAAATGTTCTAAAAATTCCACTTTCTCAATAGCATCTTAGACTTTAGTGTCAGAGAAGAACGGACATCTTGTACTTTGACTGTGTGCCCACTGCATTGCACAGGTGCAGTGACTTCAGAGCCCAGGACCCAGGGCTCACTGATTCTGAGACTGTAGAGTTGGGCTCTTAAAGTACAGATTACAGTCCTAGTATTGACCATCAAGACTATGTCCATTCCTTAAGGTCCTGAGTACATCATACTTCTCTGGCTAGCTTACAAGATATCTCTGTGTACTACAGAACTCCTATCTCTATAGCATTCACTGATCCCACTTCACTTTATGATTGAAGATAAAGTTTGAATTGTAACAACTCTGATCTTATAAAGTCACTGCTACAGGTTCTTAGCTCACAATACTCTTGAGATTGTTCTATTGATATATTTGTAGGGCAACTTATGTAAAGTTATATAACTAAATATACCACAATCATACATGTGTGTCCTTTCATATTACTGTTAGGTTGTATGTAAGTATCTGAGAATAGGACACTTTGTATTGGCTACATGCATACCTGAGAAGACCTTAGTGCATTATGAAGACAGGAAGAATTCTTAGAAAACGTGGGAGTGAAATGAGAGAATATAAATAGGTGGATGAATTATATGAATAGATGGGTGGAAGAAGAAACATAAGGAAAAACAAATGGAGGATAGATATATGGTTGAGTAGATGAATGAATTAAGAGATGGATAAATGACTCAAATAAAAGAAATACTTGAGTAATTGTTAAAAAGCTTAACATGCCACCAATTACAGCTTTCTAGGGTTATAATAAGAAAGGTGACCTATGATTTCATCATTAGGAATATGATGAGCTAGTCTCTAGAGCTCATTATTGTTATTTATGATGACTGCCTACATATATGGTAATACTCTTTGAGGATGGAAACAAATGAAAAATGAGCCTCCTGTTTCATCTGATATTATCAAATGAAGCTGAGAGTGACTTCTAGAGGTTTGCATACAATGAGTCCCGTAAATTCTAATCTATAGTACACATATGTCTGTATATTTATATATAGTTATATACACACAGACATAAAAAACAAATACACATACATATATATCTATCAAAGAGAATGCATATGTAAGTTGTATATGTGCATACACACACACACACACACACACACACACACATATATATATATATATATATATCTCAGAGACATGAAAAACAGAAATGAGCAGTCAGCAGGGATCGCCATGACACCTCTCCCTAATAAGCTGTTCTGTGCCCTGAGTAACCTTTTGTTCCTCTCTTGGTTGCAGATTATTCATCAGTGGGAAGAATAAAATAGAATTTAGTGTTTGGCCTCTATGGTACCTGTAGTGCTCACCTTGCATATCTCACTGTGGTCTGCATTCTAAACAGTAACTTCTAATCTGACCTCCAATGTCACATGCAGACAAGCTAAGAAACATTGAGCTACTCTGAAAAGAATTACTCCTATTACCCCTTTAGGCTTAAACCCATCCTCATTGCTTCATACTTCCCCAAAACCCTTCACCTCTTACTTGTAAAGACCATCCGGCTCCAGGCACTTGAAGATCACCGAGTAGATACTGACTTCTGGGACCTCTCCATGGCTTCGACCAGCTGCGACACAAGATGTGCCCAGGCCAGAGAGTAAGTCATCAGCAAAACTCAGGAATTCTCCTGAAAGGAAACAAAAACAGATGAGCTCTCTAGTGCAAGTCTTGGTTAAAAGACATTACCAGGGGAAATGGCAGATCTGAAAATGTCACAAATTAGCATCTACTGTGCCCAGTCTCTATATGATTGGTTTGGTTTTGGTTTTGTTTTAATATGGGTTCTTCCCATGTAGCCAAGGCTGGCTTTGCACTTGTTATTCACCTTCTTCAGTTTACCACCCATTTGCAAGGATCATAGCTTTGAGCCACCATGACAGGCACAGGATGGTTGTGCAGATTTATTCCTGAATATTACTACTTGTGAAATAAGAACACTTATACTGAACGTGGTAAGATATGGCAAAGCTAAAATGAAGTACATTATTCTACAACAAAATGCATGAAAAGTCAAAATTATTCTCTCTTTGGTATAGAGTAACTGTTTTGATACTGTCACTGGTGGTTTTTTTTTTTTTGTTTGTTTGTTTGTTTTTTTTTTCTGACTCCATGACCAGAGACTTTCTCCCTTGGAGCTTTAAGCTTTTCCTTGTATATTAAAGGAGTTGGACTTAGGATAAAAGACTTTTCATATCACATGGCCATTCTTATATGTTCATGCTAGATTCACAGACTGTTATTTTGAGGTGGATACAGATTTAGACCAGTCAGGGAAGAATTCTGTGACTGATGATTAATCAAGGCCATGGGCACAGGAGATGGCAATGGCAGACATGCTGAGTAACTGTGAGTCCTTGAATGCTGTGGTTTCTGAAACCTATTTTACCATTGGATTTGAGGAAACATTTGAAGTTAACTGAAAAGAGAACTCTACAAGGGAGACTAGGAAGTAAAATTAGAAAGAATAGCTGAACTTAAGAGTCTAATAATTTAGCATTATCTCTGACAGTTCATTGATTGATTTTGAATAGAGAAATTTTCATTTCTGCATTTAAATTTTCTTCTATGTAAGGTTAAAGTATTACAATATCTTGAAAAATATTACAGGTGTACAAAAATGTATAAAGAAAGTATCATACTAGATAGCACAGACTTAGACATAACTAAATATTCAGCAATAGAGAAATGTCAGTATATTTGTCAATTGTAGCTCAATGACATGAAGCGATACTGTAAAATAAGTTCTTGGAAGATATGCAGGCATATGAAAGAACATTTCTGGCATAGTTTAAGCTAAAAAAATAAAAAATGGGACAATCAATTTCAGAATATCATTTTGTGAAAATTTCATGCATACACACACAGGAAGAAAAAAAAGTAGCAAATGCTTATTGGTGTTTTTGAAGTGAGATGATGGACACATTTCTCTCTTATTTCTGCTTATCCTTACTTTTAAAATTATCTTCAATAAAAATATACAGCTTTTATAAAAACAAAAATCAATAAAAAGTAAAACAAAAAAATGAGTCTAAGAAGTTTCTAATTACCTTTCTAATTAAAATTTGGTTAATTTAAAAGCAAAACTAGAATGTGAGAAAGTATTTCATACCACACAGTATGAAGTGCTATGAATCCTCCCACCTATTGCTTCCTTACAAATAAAGAATTAATTAGAGTTACCCTAAAGAGGGGATGATGTTCCTCCCAGAAGGCATAAGTGGCCAAATAAAAAGATACAGGACACCACACCTCAAATTGTTTATCACAGGTATCCCACAAATTCCCCAAACAATACAGGATATTTGCTATAAGGCCCTATTGTTGAAGACAAAACACACATTGGTCACAAGCCATGAATAAATAAAGTTGATAACTGATCAGAAACCTTCTCCACTACTGGATAATTTTCATAGCAACAGAAGTTGTTGTACAGGCTGCTTGGTAGAAAAACTCATCAACAGCCTTACAAAGATGTGAAATTTGTGAGCTATAATAACAATTGGAGGACAATATATGTCCAAGGGTGTAATAGTGGTATAAATATTATTAGGGTAACCAATTGCTTTCTGGTTGAATGTAAAGTCTATTTCACAGAAGAAAAGATATATCTGGCATTGTAAATCTCGCTAAGAATCAAAGGTACAGGGGACCAAATGTCCCAGGGATGAACATGCTACAATTACTTAACTAAATGAACACAGTATTGAATTGCCCTCTAAATTCTTACTTCTTTTTTTTTCTTCTTGGTGTTTTTATTTTTATTTTTTGTAATTTCTTTTTTTTTAAATTCTTACTTCTATATGCAAAGACTGAAATAACTTTAAGATATTATTGGAGAAGTTTCTTTTGTTGTTGTTGTTGTTTATTTATTACTTCAAGTTATATCTCCATCACAGTGCCCTCCTTCCACCCCTCCCAGCTCCACCCTCCCACCCTCTCCTCCCTCTCCCACCCATTCAGCTCCTCCAATGTGGAGAGTCCCTATATATCAACCCCCCCTCAGTTCATCAGTCATATGAGTTCTAAGAGATTCCCCTTGTACTGGGGGCCTACATGGTAGCTCAACTAGAGCAAAGTGTTCCACTAAAAGGTAACAAAGTCCATGTTCCTGATCTTTTCAGTCTGTTGGTTGTAGGATAGTTCTCCTGTACTATATCGCTAAAATCTAATTATAAGTGAGTAGATACCATGTGCATCTTTCTGAGTCTGGGTTAGCTCACTCAAGATGAGCTTTTTCTACTTCCATCCATTTGGCTGTGAACTGCATGATTACTGTGTTTCTGATAGCTGAGTAGTATCCCATTGTGTAAATGTACAACAGTTTTTTTTTAATCCATTCGTCAGCTGAGGGACATCTGTGTTGTTTCCAGTTTCTACCTATTACAAATAAGGCTGCTATGAACAGCCTAATTTGTAATATGTTCTTGTGGTTTCATAAGGAATCATTTGGGTGGATACCCAGCAGTGGTATGGATGGGTCTCGAGGTAGGGCTATTCCAACTTTTCTAAATTATCAACAGACTGATTTTCATAGTGGTTGTACAAGTTTGCACTCCCACCAGCAATGGAGGAGGGTTCCCCTTTTTCCACAACCTCTCCAGCATGTGCTGTTCTTTGAGTTTTTGATCTTAGCCATTCTGACAGGTGTGAGATGGAATCTCAGAGTCTTCTTGAGTTGAATTTCTCTGATGATTAAGGATGCTAAACATTTCTTCAAATGTCTCACTGCCATTAGGGATTCCTCCTTTGTGAATTCTCAGTTTAGCTCTGTTTCCCATTTTTTGATTGGCTTATTTGGTTTCTTGATGTTTACTTTCTTGAGTTTTTTTTTTATAAATTATGGATATTAGCCCTCTGTCAGAAGTGGTAAAGATCTTTTCCCAATCTGTAGGTTGATGAGTTTTTTTTTTTTTTTTTTTTAATGACAGTGTCCTTTGCCTTACAGAAGATTGTCAGTTTCATGAGGTCCCATTTATTGATTTTTAGTCTTAGAGCCTGAGCTATTGGTGTTCTATTCAGGAAGTTGTCTCCTGTGCCAATGAGTTTGAAGCTTTTCCCCACTTTCTCTTCTGTTTCTTTGTGCAGTGTATGGTGGTTAATTTATAAATTCACAATTGCTCAAAGTACATAGAAAAACTATCATCAGAGTAGTCAGCCATAAATGAAATATCTATATTGTACCCCTTCCATTTAATGCTCAGAGACCATCATGAAAGTAGCAACAGAAAGATGTAAGAGCCAGAAGTCAGAAATAATTAGAGCAAAATAGTGTCTTCTGCTGCACTTATGAATTCACAACAGCCTGTGGTTGCCTGCACAATACCTACAAAAAAATCAAGCTAGTCAATACTCCAGCTAAGATATAGTATAGCTCAGAAGCTCTCCCACATAACTGAGGAGATATTGAGTTAATGTCTTCTTGGGGAGGGAAAGTCAGTTTTCTTTAAGTATATGTCTTCTGGTAGGTCAGCCATGTTGCAGAGGATGTTTCTAAACTCCTGAATATATGGGTAGCACAAACTGAAGTAGGTGAACTAGAAGCTGAGAACAGGTAGAAGGTGTATATAGAGTTGATCCTAGAGGAATTAGCAGTGGAGTGGAGTGAATATGATCAAAATATTTGTTTGTTTGTATGTATGTATGTATGTAATACTCAAAAAATAATAAAACTATATTTAACCAACCTACCCAGCTATGACACCTATGAACCACAACAATAACCAGCACAATAACCTAGGGATGTAGTAGTGCCAGACCATGAATATCTTGGCAGTAACCAACAGCTCTGAACTGGCATTAAGACCCACACAACAAGAGGGAAATGAAATGATACTGGAAGCCTGGCCAACTGCTGAGAGCTAGAATAGTCACTGATCTAAGAGGAGAACTTAGAGCCACCACTTCAATAAACAAGCACAATCCCCTAACTATACTCTAAATATTTGTCCTTATACCAACAGATAAGTACAGTACTTATCCCCTATCAAGAAAACTTTTCTACAAAAGGCCATTAAAGAAAACCACAACCACTGGGCATGGTGGCACACGAGTTCACAACTAGCTTGGTCTATAAAGCAAGTCCAGGACAGCAAGGGCTCAGTTTCACAGAGAAACTCTGTCTCAACAAACAAACAAACAAACAACAACAACAACAACAGCCTCCCCCCAACACAACCAATGAAAATGCAGAGCTGTGGACCCAATCTCAGTGGATGCATCTACTACACAACTCAGGGAACACTGATGAAGAGGGAGCAGAATATCAAACAGTTTGCTGTAAGACTATCTCATAGTAATATCAGATATGTCTCACTAATATGAGTGCCCAAACATCACCTAGAAAGTAAAGCTAAGAGTCTAGAAAGAAATTAACACATCAATAAGCAGAGGCTTGCTGACCATGGAGAGGTAAATGAAGCTCTCATCTATTGTATCCTTATACACTTCACATTTCCACTGTAGGTCTTTTACAATGACCTCTTTGATAGTACAGTCATAAACCACCAAACAGTTCTACTCTAATAGTTATCAAAGCAGAACTGTGCATGAGACTACAAATTCAAAATAAAAGAGAAAAATGGATAGAGTAAGGCTATTGTTTAACTTGGTCTCAGGATTGCAAATCTGGCTGTTTGTATTTGTTTTCATACAGCATATTTCCATGTCTGTCTGCTTTTCAATTTATTTCCAGATAGCCATTGAAGAAATTGGCTCTTCATGAGGGAACTCAGTATGCTTGTAACTAATATTAATTAGCTTCCTGGAAGCCAAAAGATGGCTGGCATTCATTTTCAAACAGAACACAGCTTTCCAGATATTTCCATGAATCTCAGAATCATTTGAGTCATGGATTAAAGCCTTATAGGCAAGTCAGGTCATTCAGCACAGTTCTTCTTTGTGGCTCCAATGATTATGAATATAGTTCAAGTGGGAAAACCCAGATGACCTGGAGTATAGCAACACATAAAAGGGCACTAGAGAAATACATAGTATCCAGCTGGCACTGGGATTATATGCAAACAATAACTGAAGAAAGAGAATAGGAAAGTAAGTGATACTTAGTATGTACTTCACTTTTTCCCACTTAATGCTTAAGGTAACCAACAAGTCAGACATTATCCTCCACAGTAAAGTGTCTGCTAAAACTGCAAAAGAGGGAGCTAAGACTTGAACTTGTGTTCTTCCAATGGTGGAGCCTCATCCTTTATACTGTGCTGCCTCCTAGCTTGTTAAATACAAGAACAGACTCACAAAGAAAACTGTAAGGTTGCTTTTCTTGGCTCTCTGCTTCACATTGCAATGTAACAAATGGGGAGAGAGGTGAATGAATGACCCTTCAGTGTCCTTCCTTACCTATTGGATGGGGTCCTAAGGAAGACCTCAGAAGAATTCTCTATGCACAAATGCAGATTAGAGCAAATCATCCACATGTATTGTAGTTCTGCCACATACTGTAATCTGACCCTGGCAGTATCACAGTGTACTAAGTACTAATGCAATGAGGTAGAAAAAAAAAACCAAGGTTCCACCTTTTCTAATGTTTATTTATTGCTTCTGGTTACATCTCCATCACAGTGCCCTATTTCTGCCCCTCCCAGTCCTGCCCTCCCACCCTTCATCCCTATCCCTTTCATCCCACTCCTCCAGTGTGGAATGTCCTTACATATCAGTCCCCCACCCCAGTTCAGCAGTCATATGAGGGTCAAGAGCCTCCTCAAACACTGGGGGCCTACAAGGCAGCACCACTAGGGCAAAATGTCTCATTGACAGGTAAGAAAGTCTATGTTCTGGTTCCCTTTGATGGGAGAAATAATAACAGACATTGAGGAAATCCAGAGAATATTTAGGTCCTACTTTAAAAATCTATACTCTACCAAATTTGAAAACCTAAATGAAATGGATAATTTTCTTGATAGATTCCATCTACCAAAATTAAATCAAGATCAGGTTAACAGATTAAACAGCCCTATAACCCCTACGGAAATAGAAACAGTCATTAAAAGTCTCCCAATCAAAATATCGTAAGGCCAGATGGTTTCAGCACAGAATTCTACCAGACCTTCAAAGAAGAGCTAATACCAATACTCTTCAAACTCTTCCACAAAGTAGAATCAGAAGGAACACTGCCAAATTCATTCTATGAGGCCACAGTCACCCTAATTTGTAAACCACACAAAGACCCAACAAAGAAAGAGAACTTCAGACCAATTTCCCTCATGAACATAGATGCAAAAATATCTAATAAAATACTGGCAAATGAAATCCAAGTACACATCAAAAGTATCATACACCATGATCAAGGTTCCACCTTTACAGAAGACTGAACACTCCATAGTACATCCAAAGTTACTCTCTGTTTTTTATAACATCCTTACCTCTGTGCATATATTTCTTTTTTAATATGGAGAAATATAACAGTAGAAAATGTAACTTTGTAAATATGAAAAATGTCACATATAAATTCATCATTAAGATGCTTAGTACATAGGAAGAGCTCAAAATAGCTGGCATTATTGTTTTTGGTTTTATTTGTTGTTGCCAGCACAACAGTGTAGAGAAGAGGATTTTTATAAATTATTTAGTCCATTCTTCTCCACTCACACATGATGACTGGAAAAGTAATGTTTCCATCACTATAAACAGAGTGAAGTGAACTCGAATGAAATTTTGCTTTACTCACTCCTTTAATATACAACACAATTTTTATCAGGCAGCCTGATACACAGAAACTTAAGAGCTTTTGAAGTTATCACTTGATGGGGTGGTTTTAAGCATTCTAAATGTTAATTGGTCCTGTTTGCTGTTACTTTATTGACACTGATTGGTTAAATAAATGCTGAGGCCTGGAGATTGGGCAAAGACAGAGGTAGGCAGGACTAAGGTTCGCAGGTTTTTAGAGAGATACAGAGCATCTTGGGAAGAGGTTGCAGGGGAGAAGAAGCCAGGAGTAAACAAGGAAAACACACCATGGGGTAGATTAAAGAAGACCCTTCCACATAGCCTGAAACATCAGCTTAGTGTGGAGAATAATAGCCCAAAGGGACATATGTATATATAAGGGGTTATATTTGGGTAATAAAATTATGAACTAGCTCAGATGGACTAGGATTGCACAACCCAAGCCTAGGTTTGTTAAGATCCACCCGGTGTCTGTGTGTATTCATTTATAATGGCGGGTTAAGGATTTACACCGCCAAACCAATTAAATATAATATAAACACTGGGTAAATAGTTTAATTAGAAATAGTTTTTTTTATAATCACTAATTATCTTCCTCTTCAATTTCTGACTTCTTCATTTGATATGAACACTGCATACATTTCCTGGGCATTTATTATGTATTAGGCTCTCTGATTGGTGTAGGAGTCTACCCTGCCATCATCCTGAAACCTGCAATTTCTGAGAAAGACATAAAATCCACAACAGACAGAAGAATTTGAGTTGGTCTCTGGTATAATATATTCTAACAGTGGATAACAATTACAATAGATGGAACATTGAGGGCTAAAAACTGAGGGACCTACTATGGACCTTGTCTCTATACATTATCACCCAACCATATTAGCAACCCATGTGTCATTAAGCTTTTTTAAAAAATTGATATTTATTTTTTTTAATTATGTGTATTTATGTGTTTGGGTTTCTGTGCATGAGTGCATCTGTCTTCTGAGGCCAGGGGCAAGTGGATCTCCCTGGAGATAGTTTCAAGTGGTTGTGGGCAATACTCATATGAGCACTGTCCTCCAAAAAAGTAGTATGTACCCTTAACCACTGAGGCATATCTTCAGCCCCATTTAGTTTTACTTTAAAAATATTAAACTGGGGCTAGAGAGATAGCTCAGCAGTCAAGAGTACTGGCTGTTCTTCCACAGGACCCAGGTTCAAGTCCCAGAACCCACATGGCAGTTCACAGCTGTCTGTAGTTTCTGGGTGTGGTGGCCTAAGTTAGGGCCAGCCAGAGACATAAAGAGAAACTTTCAAAAAACCAAAGTGTTATATATATGTATATAAAGCTGCTTATACAAACTT
Source organism: Lophiomys imhausi (assembly GCA_907164525.1). Lineage (NCBI taxonomy): Eukaryota > Metazoa > Chordata > Mammalia > Rodentia > Muridae > Lophiomys > Lophiomys imhausi. The sequence goes on along the minus strand of CAJQZJ010000275.1, from coordinate 2,133,801 downwards.
GTTTTAAATGGTTTATTTCTATTTTTTCCATTTTTTTCTTTATTTTTTGTTTGCTGATGTTTTACTTCGTTATATCTCCATCACAATGCCCTCCTTCCACCCCTCCCAGTTCGTCCCTCCCACACTCTCTTCCCTCTCCCACCCATCCCACTCCTCCTATGTGGAGTGTCCCTATATTTCAGCCCCTCTCAATTCAATAGGCATATAAGGGCTAAGAGATTCCTCTTTCACTGGGGGGCCTATTACATGACAGAACCCCTAGGGCAAATTGTCCCATTAATAGGTAACAAAGTCTATGTTCCTGATCCTTTTGATGTGTTGGTTGTAGGAGAGTTATCCTGTACTATATGGCTAAAATCCAATTATAAGTGAGTAGACACCATGTGCATCTTTCTGAGTCTGGATTAGCTCACTCAGGATGAGCTTTTCTACTTCCATCCATTTGGCTGTGAATTGCATGATTTCCTTGTTAATGATAGCTGAGTAGTATTCCATTGTGTAAATGTACCACAATTTTTTTATCCATTCCTCAGTTGAGGGACATCTGGGTTGTTTCCAGTTTCTAGCTATTACAAATAACGGTGCTATGAACATAGATGAGGATATGTTCTTGTGGTTTGGTGAGGAATCATCTGGGTGGATACCCAGAAATGGTATGGCTGGGTCTTGAGGTAGGGCTATTCCAAATTTTCTAAGATATCGCCAGACTGATTTCCATAGTGGTTGTACAAGTTTGCACTCCCACCAGCAATGGAGGAGTGTTCCCCTTTTTCCACAGCCTCTCCAGCATGTGCTGTCTTTTGAGTATTGATCTTAGCCATTCTGACAGGTGTGAGATTGAATCTCAGAGTTCTCTTGAGTCGCATTTCTCTGGTGATTAAGGATGTTGAGCATTTCTTCAAATGTCTCACTGCCATTAGAGATTCCTCCTTTGTGAATTCTTGGTTTAGCTCTGTTTCCCATTTTTTTTTTTTGATTGGCTTATTTGATTTCTTAGCATTTCATTTCTTGAGTTCTTTGTAAATTTTGGATATTAGCCCTCTGTCAGAAGTGGGGTTGGTCAAGATCTTTTCCCAATCTCTAGGCTGCTGTTTTGTTCGAATGACAGTGTCCTTTGCCTTAAAGAAGCTTGTCAGTTTCATGAAGTCCCATTTATTGATTGTTGGTCTTAGAGCCTGAGCTATTGGTGTTCTGTTCAGGAAATTGTTTCCTATGCCAATGGTTTCAAGGCTTCTCCCCACTTTCTGTTCTATTAGATTTAGTATGTCAGCTTTATGTTAAGGTCTTTGATCCATTTGGCTTAAGTTTTGTGTAAGATGAAAACTATGGGTCTAATTTCATTCTTTTACATGTGGACATCCAGCTAGACCAGCACCATTTGTGTGTGTGTGTGTGTGTGTGTGTGTGTGTGTGTGTGTGTGTGCTATTGTCATGGCCCACACATGGAAGGCCAAGGAGAACTTTGTGGAATCATTCTTTATTCTACCTTTACATGGGTTCCAGTGAACCTATTCATATCACCAGCCTTGTGTGACAAGTGTCTTTACCCTTGTGGCCATCTTGGCTATCCTGGCTTAAAAGTCTTGTTTAACTTTGAATCTCCAAACATTCTGCCATTGAAAAACAGTTGCTCAAGAATACCAATGCTGATTCAAGAAGCTACTCAGGAGCCAGAACCAAATGCAGGTCTTTTGCATGTGAGTCTCATGTACATTCCACTTGTTGACCCCACCTGGACACTGCTGGCCCCACCTTTCTGACATGATGACATGTTTCCTGGTAGAGACCTTTGAGATCCTAGCTTCCTGCCATTGCCTCATCCAACATTATCCAAGTCTTAACATTCTTTTTCTTTGTTGTTGTTGTTTTTATTTCCTTTAACACAGATAGGAAGTTGAAAGTTGTTGTAAAAGAATGTGCCTCTTCCCCATTACAGTTCTTCTGGAGCTGCAACCTGAGTGGTCTGGGGCCAGACCCCCACACATTTCCCTATCCACTCACACTTTCCTTCATGTTCCACAGAGAAAGTTAACAGTGATTCTGCTGCAGCTTCAGCTTGAATCAACAGAACACTGGGCAATTTTCTTAAAGGTCCCACTCCCCTGCCTCAATCTTTTCCCTAACCCTTCTGCTTGTTTTTCCTCTTCTCCACCTCACCTCCTCCTTGATGATTGGGTTGAGGTCACAGTCAAAGCTGGCCACAAGAGCAAATTGAAAACAGGTTGAGAGAAAAGCAAGCAGAGAAATCCAAAATGGAAGGGGAGCTCAGTTGGGGAGAAAGGTCACCAAGTCTGGACTCCACACTTTTCAGAAAATACCAGGGGAACTTCTGACCACTGTAAGGGTGGCCTCTCTGTAACCTGCAACCCTCTTCCAGGACATCAAGACAGTTATTCCCTGCTCCTCACACTCCCCTGCCTTTTTACTTGGACAACAGCAGACATGCATTCTGAGAACTTATCAGTAAGAAAATATGCTTCAGAGCCTCATGCCTACCTGCTGCATTTGGTTTGTCTCTTCTAAAACACAATGCTGCTTTAAATCAAAGGATCAAGTGATAATAATCCTTACCTTAATTGGGACACTAGTATGAAGTAAAGAAAAGAGAGTGGGTTGTGGGCCATATGAGGTCTGGTTTTAAAGTCAGACTCACCACTCATGAACTACGTAGTTCATCCAGGAATGGATGACTACATTCTAAGAGGTTGCTTTTTCATCTGCAAAGGAGACAAGAATATGTACTTCAAAGAATCAGGCAAGGAATAAATGAGCACTTGTTATGTAAAGCACTTGTTATGTGGATGTTTTGTATATATTCCTGGTTCCTCATTCCTGCTATCTGACCACCAGTGGGTCTCCTCAATCTATCTAATAGCAAAACTCAGTATTCAAACTCATTTGTCTTACAATGTACCACATAATATCTAACTCCCTAGTATGTTTTCAATGGAAGTACTTTTGAAGGGAGAACTTGAGAGCAAAGTGTTGCAGAATATTTGATCACGCTGTGAACCCTGAGACTGTGAATTGAAAAATTTGTTTCTATTGTGGCATGGCTCAGACTGTAATTCTAGAGCTTTCTGTTTACTGTAAACAAGTACTTGTGTTGTGGATCTGCCCTAGCACACACCTTTATTCCAAGAACTTTCTGTTTGTTATAAACAAATGGTTAAGGTATGACTCAGTCATAGAACACAGCTTTAGTCCAACAGTTTTCTGTACACCTGATTAAATAAAATTAATCCTAGGTCAAGAAGCAGAGCAAGAAACTAGCTGACAGGGATTAAACAGAAAGAAGGGACATTGAGCTAGGGGCATTTAAGACAGCATGGAGAAAGAGTTGGGAGTTCTTCCTTTGGTTTTACTCATTCAAAAGATTTTCTCCTTCAGAAGATTTTCTCCTTCAACACTTCTTCCTCTATGTTCTGGGCTTTTTAGCTCTGGGCTCTTTCCGCTAGGGTTTTCAGCTGAGTAGGAACATCAGCTGAGTACTGTCTCTGCCTTTCTGAGCTAGCAAGACTCCACCCTAGCATCTGGCTCCTGAGTCTTCAATGACTGTGATATTCTACTTTAGTTTTCTAAAACAACAGAAGAGAAACAAAGGAAGTGTTTATCTCTTTTTTTATAGCCTCAGTGGTGGCGGACACCTTCACTTACATTGCCAAGTTAAATACTCTAAGCAACGCATCCTGATAGAAATTGAATACAACCAAATGAATTTGGTTTATTATCCTTTTACAGGGTAGAGAATGGGCTTCCAGAATGTTCAATAACTTTCCTAGGAATGGTTTGACATAAGGGACTCAAAATCTTCCTGTTGTCTGTTGCACATTGGCTTGCAGACCATGAGATGTTTCCTGCAAGAACTCTGTTTTGATCACTGCTGTGTCACTAGCCCTTGGCACAAGCTGGCCATGCAGCTGTTTACTGAATTCTGTGAAATTAACTTCTGTAGTTGGATCCTGGATCTCATTCCCTCAACCCCGAAAGCAGCATGGGTCTCCCAAGGGAGACCTCTTTTAATGCCTGCCACTGGGGTTGTGATCTTTCAGCAGTAAATAAGACTCATGTGGCATAGTAGAGACCAATAGAAAATAAGCCCTCCAAAAGAACTAATGGTGGGCTAGCATATGCATGTCCATGGTCCCAATGAGCCACACATTGTGACAAAAGGACTTTTGGTTCATCTGCATATCCACTGTAGAAGACATCTGTTATTCTTACCTACACAAAGAAATCTTCCTCTTTCTTGCAGTTCCATTGCAGAACTATTTCTACTATAATCACCATTTATGTCCTTTAGTTGGAACTAATTCCTCTTCTATTATTCTGAAGTTGATGTATATTCAAAGGTCATCCCATGTCAGACACAAAAAATAAATGGTCCAGGGTCTTAGTAGTTAAGGACACTGGCTATTCTTTCAGAAATTATATTCTTCCAGGATTATAGTCCCAGTCCCCACAGGGATGCTTTCAACAGTCACTTCAGTTCTAGGGAATCCAACACCCTCTTCTAGCCTCCAACAGCAAGAGGCACACACAGTGTGGGGCACAGACATACATGAAGGCAAAACACCCAGATACAAAAAAATAAATAACTTTTAAAAAGAAGAGTGATCCAGGCCTACTCAGTTGGGCTAGCTCCTGGGACAAAGATCAAGTCATGATGACATTACTTGAAGATATATAAGTCAGTATTTTCCTTTACTGTCAAAGGTACTTTCCATTTGTTTTGCGTTACTTGCAGTCAGAAGTCCCACAGATCTGCATTATGGGGGCTATGTTCATGACTGTCATCATACAGGTAAAAATTAACAGTTAAAAAAAGTAGAAAACCATTTGCTCAAAGTCTTATTCTGTCTAAATTTAACTCTCTCAGACTCTAAAACCCAGAGGTTCCCTACCGTAAATCCCTGAGTGGGATGAAGAAATCAGATTTTCCTCCTCTACAATAATCCACTATCTCTGAAGACCAGCTTTCTTTGACCTTTTCAATTCCTTATTGTCTGATTGTCTGTATTCTTCCTTCCTTCCTGACTCATTCCAGCCATGCTGGTATTCCTCTTCTTCTAACAGGGCAAACATGATGCTGTCACAGGGCTTTTACACTTGTGACTGCAATATCTGGAGAACATACTCATTCCCTCTTTTTACCCAGATCCCTTATACATCATTTCTTCATAAATATATTCTGTCATTTGCCATTCTAAGAGATGATGGTTAGCCTCTAGCCCCCTCTTCCTGTTTTACTTCAATTGATCCTTCTCACAAATCAATGACTTATTGCCCTATTTGCACCTATGCACTGTAGGTCCCATGAGGAAACTCACACAGAATGGTGTCAGTCAGTGCAGAACAGGTTCTCCATAAATATTTGCCCAATGAGTAAATAGATCTCCTGCATACTGCAAATAAAACAGACAACCAGAAGCACAAACATAAAGAACTTCCTGTTTGCATTTTCTCTCAAAAGTACATGCTAAGACAATAACTTGGAAGCATATAGCTTATTTGAGAGCTGATATTAGGGAGCTGGAATGGAGAAATCATCAGAAAAAAAAAGAGATAAGAAAGTATAAGTGTTAGTAAAGTTCACAATCAGGTTTGCTGGTGTGAATAACAGATGTTTGATTCTGTAGGGACGTTTTACAAAGTGAATGGGACATCTCTCAGAGTTGTCTTGCTAGAATTCAAGGAAATGGGATGCTCAGCCTCTAGATGCTGATTCCTATTAGTTGAGGCCTCCCACATGAAGTGTTAATCTGTGATATTCATCCACCTGGGGACCTCTGTTAGTCTTGTATTAGGCTGTGGAACATAATTCAAATGTGGGTCTGAAATCACTGGCAGCTCAAGGTGATGTTGGGTACACAGAATTGCTCCACACATATATGGATAAAAGAGCTTTATGACAAGAGGTTATAACAGGGCCTCAAACACACTGTCTGTTTTTGAGTAGTTTGAAGAACAATGGATGTGCCTTCCTTACTGAGATCTGGGGCTAATGTGTTAGACCCACTGTTGTAAATGTTCACAAGCAGTTGCTGGACACCCACTAGGTGCTGCAGAAAGGATTACAACTGCAGACTTAGCTCTGAGCCATGTGACCAAAGTCCTCTCCCTGTCATGTTCACAGCTTAGCAAGGGAGAATTTTGAGGGTTGCTTTTGTGTGAGGCCCAACCAGAAGTCCTGAAACTTATTATTAATATAGAATTTAATAGCAATAACACCAGCATTAATATGCACTTGGCTTTTCGAGCTATTTCTTCTCTACAGTTGGATTAATTGTGACCATAAAAGGTCTCATCATCTCCACAGTCTGCTGGACAAATAATGATGCTAATTCATTTGGCTACCGTGGGTATTGCTACCATGTGTGAGGAGAGCTGATTTGGGAATGAGATTGGGAAAGATGAGAAAGCCAGATATCCACACCACAGCCTATGTTTCTTAAGGACCACAGTGTATGTTCACTGACTGTGATGCACTCATTCACGGACAGCTTTCTTTCTTTCCTTTTTATAAGTCAAATCCTCAGATGTTACACTGTTGTAAAGAGGAAAAACAAACCACAGAAAATATCATATGGAATGTACTTCTTTTTGGATGCTTAGCTCCCCTCGTATTTCCAAGTTTCTCTGGACTGAACACTTCAGTTAACATCCTTCTCTTTGTCTAAAAAGGTAAAACCCATGAAGTTACTTCTGGCAGGCTGACAATGTGATGAAATAGGCCAAGTAAGGTTCAACATGGAAAGCTGGAGTTATTATTCTCAATTTGTGAAAAAGGAAAAGAATGGCTCAGAGAGTTGGGGTTAGCTGCCCAATCACACAACTCCTTCCAGCACAGCAAAACTCAGATTTGAAGCCAGGTTCTCCTCATTCCAAACACGCAGGATTGTTTTTGTTTTTGCTTTCGACATCACACAATTTTAACTGGCCTGCTCTATGAATCTCAAGTCACCCTGACTCTAAAATGAAGATGTCAGTATCTACCCAGTGAGGTATTTATAAAGAATAAATTAAGTCTACAGAACTACTTTCCAGTATCCAAAGTGTGATGCATATATAAGACGTTGATCTAAGGGAAACATATGCACTATTATCTATCTTACCTGTCAAGTATGTAATTCTGGATTGCCAATATTCAGTCCTGAGGACACAGCAGGGATCAAGAAGTATGGGAGTAAAGGACTTTTATGAACCTGGAAACATATTCACAATATGGAGTAGTTGCAGAGCCAATGAGCTCATGAACTCTATACACAGAAAGGAATTAGGGAAGGAGGATACCATAAAGATCTAGGGTTAACTTGGGTTTCAAGAATTCTTCTTCCATTATTTTCTTTCAGCTCAAATTCCATTCTTTCTTTTGAACAAGTTATGTTCTCCTGCCTCAGAGCTCCCTGTACCATCCCATCTAATTCAACCACACATTGACTACACTTAACTATGTTTTCCCATTTTAGAACGCAATTATTTCATCATTAGGATAATTTGTAGTTACTATCAATCAGTTTATTGCTTCCTCCTTGTTTTACTATTAAAATGCTAGTTCCACAAGTTTTGAATCCTTGTCCATCCTGTTCATGATATTCTTGGATCTAGAAAATCATAGAGAATGCAGTAATTGCTCATTAAATATGTGCTGAATATATGAAGGGAGGGAGAGGTAAGGCTAAACAGCTAATGATTCTGCAAAAACTTTGCAAATGTGCTAGGAAAATTAATACTCATCCTTTACATTTTGCTCATCCATAATCTCTTCTACAAGGCTTCATACCTCTTCACTACATCCTGTAAAGTTTAGAGACCCTAGTCTGTCTTCCTACAGTTCAACTGTACCTCTGCTCATTGTGGTCCTTAACTCATTTTTAGTGATTTTTCCCTGTCCCCATAGAATGAACATTACGCAAATGGTTTTTGTCTTGTTTTCTTTTCCATATGAACCCCATTGTTTAAACTTATTCAGAATGAATGGGACAATGTACAAACATGGCCTCCCTCCTCATCTGGAAATGGGTGAATGGGGTGAGGACCGGGGAATGTTTGGACTTCCTGGTGCATCAAACTTTTGGTGATGTTGGAAAAGCTCATCACATGAGGTTACCGAATCTTTTATAACAGGCAAGTAGGGACTCAGGAGATGGGCCTGTGTTTCTGTATCCTTGTGAGATTCTGTAAAAATTATCTCACTCCCTTCTGTCTAAACAAATGACTATTGGAGAAGAAATATTCACCACATTATCTTATAATTATCATATAATCATCATTTTTATGATTTGGTTTTACAAGTATATCCAACATTTCATCTTTTCAATTTATGCATACATTTCCCTGTTTCCCTGGGCTTCTGGGTCTAGCTAAATGTTCCTTACCATAGGAAATTTTCTTTTTTAAAATATTTATTTATTACTTCAGGTTACATCTACATCACAGTGTCCTCTTTCCACCCTTCCCAGTCCCCCCTCCCACCCATACCCCCATCCCTTCCATCACACTCCTCTGGAGTGGAGTGTCCTTACAAATTAACATTATTGTTTCTTTTTTCTCCTCAATACTGGAAACTGAACTTATATCCTAATGCAAACTGAAAAAAATACTCCACCACTGAGCTACATCCCCATTTTTCTTTTCATGTTTGAGTTTTGAGAAAGGGTATCACCAAATTGCCTATACTATCTGTGTTTATAGTCCAGGCAGACATTGAACATGTCATCCTCCTGTCTCAGCTACTTGAGTAGCTGGGATTAAAGGCTTGTGGCACCAATTCTGGCTTAATGTATTTTTTGGTGATGCTTTCCCAATCCTAGCAATTTTACCTAGAAAATCTTTTCTCATCAGTATTGTCCCATTAATATTGTGACTCTTTCTCCTTTGATAACAAAGGTTAATTGTACCTTTCTACAGTTCTCTCTTTTGGTAAAGCCCTTGGACCATTGTCTTGACTGTACCCACTATCTTGTCATATTTAAGCTTCCAAAGGTAAAGCTGAGTTGAGTACAAAGTAAGTGTGAAAATTCCATTGCAGAGAAGAGGAAGATGAAACAAGGAAAGGAATGTCTCCATCTAAAGATGTACAGGGACCAGATAATTTCAAACTCCTAATTCTCAGTTTTAGTAGGAGTGCCTTGTATTCCTGTCTCCTCACTGGGCAATGAGCTGACACACGGCAAACACTGCAATACACCTATCCCCAACAGTGCCTATCCACAACTCATCCTTCCTTAGCCCTCCAGAAATACACACTGAGTTAAACAATAACATTGACTAGGACACCAACAACAGTGCCTTTTGAGGATGGGGGTAGAGCATCATGAAATATAACACCCTCCTATGTAGGGGTTAGATAAATTAGATTTAGAAAATATATAGTAGTTTCTGATACTGTCTCTTAATTCGGGACCTGAAGAGCATTATCAGCATGAAGTCAGGAAAAACAGGAAAGACTTAATAGACTGAAAAACAAGGTTGAAGTCAGGAAAAACAGGAAAGACTCAATAGACTTGAAGAAACAAAGTATCTGGCCTGACATTGTTTTCAGCTGCTAAGTGGGCGGAGCCCAAATTAAGCTGAAACAGAGTTCCTCCTATTTAAGGACAGTGCGTGGAGCCCAGAAGAGAAGAGGCTCCTGATGCTAGAGAGCTCCAAGAGTCCTGCTGAAAAAAGGGCTGGCCATTGATGGCCAGCTCTCTCCCTGAAGCAGAAAGAAGCTGGTGAGCAAAGAAAGCCTGAGCAAGACACCAAAAGGCCAAGGACTAAACCCTGTGGCTCAGCTTTTGCCTGGAGGGGTTTGATCTGTCTGATCAGTGGCCTAGGGGAAACTGTGCCTGGCTTTAAGGACTGAGGCAGAGCAGCTGAGTTCCTGATTCAAAAGAAGTAAGTTGGCCTGCAGA